>JARJDQ010000630.1:0-14548 GCA_030264215.1 Geostiba sp. GC000077 | reverse complement strand
CCAACAAAACTTACACTGCACCATTAGAACGAAGTACTCTTTGCATTGCACTATCAATTGTAACATGCATTTGCGGAAAACTCTCAAAAACAATGAAAATATGAAGGCACGTTGCAGGTTATTTGGTTTGTTTTGGTTTTGTCGTTCGAAACTTTTCAACGAGATGGCGCACCATGTATATTTGTGAATGATTTGAGAGATTCAAATAGAGATCAAGGATTTTTACAACTTTTCGAGGCAGTCAAATTTAACCCTCACGAATGCGATAATTTATTATACTACACTCCGATACTCGCCCTTGACACGTCGGGAAAACAAGGATATGTATATATTTCATTGTCAAAGACCGCGACGCGCGACGCTATAATATAAATTTATAACAGCGGTTGTCCAGGCAACACACAACACAAGCCAAACAAAAGCGCGTTTGTAAAATTTGCATGTATATTTGGTGGCCTAACTCATGAAGCAAACTCATATGTTTCAACCATAGTATAGCATAGGCATAGGTTAAGTTTCAACGGTTACAAGATATGTATTTGATGGGATAGCATTATCAATTATGTATTAGTATCAATTCAGTGTTGAGGGTTGAGGTGGAGCTGGCGGCCGGCCGTCATTTGTTATCGCTGCACGATCATGCGTACAGTCGCAGCCAGCCGCCGCCGCCGCCGCCACCAAGGGTTTTCCAATGCGAGACGCCAACCGCACAGTCGCAATTCGATTGGCGGTCATCGCGCGTTGCGTTTGTTTCCGCCAAACAAACAGAAACAAAAGCAGCGGAAAAAACAAATACGTATTCAACGTCGACGGATTGGTGTCTCGATGATGAGATATCTTATTCGAAAGATTAAACAACGGTAGGCAACACACGGGACGTTGCATTTCAATGTTTGCATATTAGCTCTTAAAATGATTGCCTTTTTTCTTTAATTTGCAGTTCGACTCCTGGAAAGGGCAGTGACGAAAACGGCCCGACGAAAAATAACTCAGAACCAAATGTCGACGGGGATCCACCGTAAGTACTTTGAAAGATTAAAGATTATTAAAAGTTCAGAAATCACAACAACCGTTTAGCATGAATTCCAATCAAATATCTCAATTTGTTCAACGGAAAGCAGAAGAAAATCGTTTTCCATCGCCTTTGTTACCAATTTCAATCGAAGATAAATGATAATTAGAGATTTATTATATCGAACGAGCAATGATGAAACATTCATATTCGGATACGGCAGTGAAAGCGTTGGTGTTCGATCGATATGATGACTAGATAACGTTCCGCTCGTCAATCTATTTCCCATTGGTATCAATTGCGAGCGTGCGCGCAATATACACAGTGTTCGGTGATCGGTTGCAACTTGTTGGTTCTTGCGTGATTCTTGCCTGGTGATTATGTATTGACTTATTTGTTTATTTGTTTGCACGCAGTCCATCACTGGAGGAGATTCGAAGTTGGGGCCGTTCTTTCGACAAGCTAATGCGAAGTACCGGTGAGTAAAACACGTTGATTCCTGAGCGCGAGATTTAATTCGATTGAATTGTGTGCAGCCGGCAGGAAGGTGTTCCGCGAGTTCTTAAAGTGCGAATACTCCGAGGAGAACATCCTCTTCTGGCTGGCGTGCGAGGAGTTGAAGCGGGAGACAAGCCCCGAGGCGATCGAAGAGAAGGCGCGCATCATCTACGAGGATTACATCTCCATTCTTTCTCCGCGCGAGGTAATCGAAAACGAAACGAGTGCAATGTTGCATCAACTAAAACAAATGATTCATCTTTTGGTTTGTAGGTGTCGCTGGATTCGCGCGTGCGCGAAGTTGTAAATCGCAACATGGTGGGGCCGACTCCAGTGACGTTCGACGAGGCGCAAGTGCAAATCTACACGCTGATGCATCGCGACAGCTATCCGCGGTTCGTCAACTCGCCGATGTTCAAGTCGCTGGCGCAGCTCAACGGCGGCGACACCGCCTCCGACAGTGCGCCGATGTTGCTGGACAACGACGGCCCACACGGCTAACCGCCCCCGCGCGCCCTCCAACAGTGCTTATCTTAACCCATCAAACATAAACAATCGTCAGGGAGGAACTCAGAAGTCAGAACAAAAACGTATAGGTATAACCCCAATCAGAAACAACACAACCAATTGACATTGACGAAAACACTACCAGTACTACCACCGAGCGACATGCGCATTAATTGAAACTAAACACGTGTGCGAGAGGAAACAAAAAGCGCCTAATAAAACAAACGCATGCACTATGCAAAGCGTGTCAGCGGCCTAAGAAGACAACAAACGAAATTTTAAGAAGGGAGATCCAGAATAAACGAAGAGTGTCGGAACGGCCGAGTGTTGGATGACGAAACGCACAATGCACACATGGATGGATGTGTGGAAGAACACGAAATATGGGCATCCACAAATGCGACATGACAATAACAATTCAGCGCAAATCAGAACGCAACAGGCCAACAGCAGCCATGAAAACGTAGGCAACCAAACATACACCGGATCCATAATTCAATGACACCAAGCATAATACAAGGAAATTCACGTTTCATTTCATCCAGGACGCAAGCAATAGCAATTGTTGCAATGTTGGACCCCCCCACCCCCTCCCCCCACCAACCCACCACTCAACATGTGATGTTTTTATATTGTTACCCATTTGAGTTGACGTCTTCACCAAAACAAAGACAAAAACCAAGGATGAGAGAAGTGAAGAAAGAAGCTTACGACACAAAATGGTGCCGCTCATTAAACACCAGTAAATGTTGTAATAAACGCTGCAAAACGAAACGACAATGCAGATGTAGAATGAACTTTAATGCTAAACAAAGTGTCGCAGGTCGCACAGCACAAGTGTCGCCATCTAATGGCGCTGCGCGCATAATACGTGTGAATGAACACTAATTGCTGGAATGCGTCGAATTCTTTTTAGATAAATCCAAATCAAATAAATATTATACGACACACACTCACACAACACACATGAATACAAAAGGTGCGGGTTTGCGTTTGTTGTAATTTTATCTAATCTAAATGGCGAACACAGGCACACACAATGGACACGAGTAGACAAAATGGCCGCCAGTGGTGTGATGTGATCGTGCGATCTCTGAACAATTGAATCTAGTCTTGTCTAGTGTACAACCTAATCGTAAGTAAGATGTAAGTAGTCTCAAATGAAGCAAATGATGCAGCAGGAAAAAAGAAGTCTCAAATATAAAGCAAGCATAAAACTAATACATAACTAAATAAGTAAACACAAAGCGCACGCAAAACAAAGCGACAAAAAAAAAGAGAGAAAAACGTATAGTTAATTTATTTATTGCCGAGCGAGGAGCGAGGCTAAGAGGGTAAATTTTGCATGCGATACCAAAAACAAGAAATCTAATTGAATGTGTAACATAAAATGTAGCGAAAAATCGTTAACGGGGTTACTATTAAATACTAAATCGAGCGCATATCCGCACCTCTCTCTCTCTCTGGCCCACGAGCGTTTTGGCGGCGTCGGCGGCCTAGACCAAATATGTGTTACAGAAAAGAGAAAATGTATTAAACGTTTTAAACGAAGCAAACAGCAACAAATTATACAATATCATAGTCTCGGAGTGCATCATCACGTCATTCACAACTCTTCATTGACTATGTGTATACCTACCTCTTCTTCTGTACCTTCTTTGTATTGTATATTTGCATTCAACATGTTCAAACTTCGCCCAGCACTACGACGACGTTGGAAACACAGAGGAAAACAAAACATACACGAAAGAACCCGAAGACAACTACAACCATTGAGGAGCACTTGTTATCTGTTACTTTGTTATAAATGAAACAAATGAAACAATGTTTTGTGCATGTACTTAATTACATTACACTACTACACACACATGCAAACACACCCCCATCGTCGATCCTTCTCTTTGCCGCCATCCGCCGACTCAAACAATATAATAACGATGTGATATACGATACATTTTGGCGGTGGCGGTGCGACCATGCCATTGTGCACACCTTTACACTGTAGAATCCCTTTTCGCATCCCATTTCCTGCCCACTCTCATTTCTTTACCACTTTACCTTCACCTCGTATGATGATTGACTGCACAAATTGCACAATAAGTCTTGATCCTTCATCACTTTCTTTCCAAACTTTTCACCCTGGACAATGATGAGATTTAAATTACGTTTAGTACAGTAATTATAATCGACACTGTGAATTAATATAAAAAGAAATAAATATGAAATACATGCAAATAGTGCCATAACCTCATTTTTTAAAGAAAATGTCGAAAGACTCAATACCGGTTGATCGTAAAGCTGAGTTTATTTTTATTTCTTTTGTTCCATACTTCTATATGTAATATATGCTTCGCCTTCTTCATTCGGTATTCAATATACCGATGATGTTGCAACTTGCAAGTAAAGCCACAACCCAAACATGATTAAGAATTAATATTAATAGTACAAACGTTATTACATTATTATGCCTCAAGGGGCACATCAGTTGTATAATAGTACAATTTTTTTGTTTGTTTCTTGATAGGTTAAAATCGTATCGTAATCTTGTATAAAATTGAAAAATCGTGCGAATACTGTTAGAGGGCGGGGAGAAGATGTTTAGCCTTTGCTCTCGACGATTACGGTGTTCAGGCCGGTGGGGCTGACGGTGGTTTTGTATTGTTCGGGAATCGGATATTCCGCCTGAAAAAAACAAAAACAAGTCACAAAAATACGTTTGCTTTCGTTGCGTTCTATGCTTTACATACATAGTCTCCATTTGGCTTCGGGACTAGAACATTCATCTCCGACGATTTGGAGCTGACAATCTCAACGGCAAGCGACTCATTGCTCAAGTACATCTGACAACCGTCGGTTTTATCGATGGAGATGGTGGGCACCTTACTAAGCACCTGCATCTGCACCGATTGGCAGTTAATAAATTCAACTACTGATACAAGGCTGTCAAAGACGACAGACGTTTTCTTGCACGAGTCTAACGTGATGGAGTTGATCTTGCCCTTGACGGTAACCGTCGAGTCACTGCAGCGGAAAAGATAGACAACGTTGTTCATCTCGGCGCCATCCACGAGAAGGTTATGATTACCCTTCTGGTATTCGATCATCCACTTTTTGCCGTCACGATTGAAGACGGGGGGTTTGTCCACCGGCGCAGCAGGTTGCATATTACACGCGCCACCAGGTGCTTTAAAGGGAGCGGGGCCAGTACGCAGCGTAGGGTTCTTGTGTGTTTGCATTTCGGAGGTGACCTTTTTAAGACCTTGACATGCCAAATCCAAAACATTAACCTAACCTAAAAGCTTAAAATATAAAACTATGTGTTACCTTTTGTGATATCAGCTCCTTGGTTGATCTGATCAAATAGCGCCGATCTATCCTGATTGGGGTCCAGGGACATCGCACTCAGGTCGCACATCGCCGGCGGTGGTGGTGGGCCAGGTGGGGGTGGGACGCCCGCAGGCACAGCACCCTTTCCAGACCACACCAAGCCAGTGGTATGATGCTGCTTGACAAACGCCTGCAGCTCTGTAAGCGTCTGCACCCATGACTTGACCCAATCCACATGCTTCTTATCCTTCTCCTTCCAATCCTTCAGCACGCGATTCGTATAAAACTGACCGGCATCGTTCATCTCCTTGACATACGGTCCAGGCGTGGGTGCCACCGCAACCCAGCCCAGCGCCGGAATACTCTCACTGATCGCCGAGAGGTGATTGAAGTAGGGCGATCCGCGGCTCTTCTCGCGGAACTCCTGAATCTGCTGAATGCACTTCGCCGTCGGCTGAATCAGATTGTTAATATCCGCTTGGGACGGTTGCTTGGACTCGGCGGCGAGTACAATGTACTGGAGTTGCGTGTCAAAGGCAGTCTTCACCATCGCAGCATGCGTGGCCACATCCCCACCCAATTGTTTTGATACAGCAAGGAACTGCACAAGGGGACCTTGCATCACATCCTGATATCCATAGACACTCATGGTTACGACTCTTTCTTCTCTTTGTTCCTTGTAACTGTGTTCTGGAGTTGACCTCGGTGAATCTTCAACAAGGTCCGGAGCCGGTGGTGGAAGAGGTGTTTCAAGTGGCGTGTCCAAGAAGTCTTGCAGTGAGGCACAAGAACTCAATTTTCTAACGACCATAAAATTAATCAGCAAACAAGACCCAAGTATAATTCAGGAGGAAGATAGTGCGGAAAACCTACAGTATTTCTTGTACTGGATGGCAGACGTGTTCAAGGCGCGAGGTGACGTTTTCCAACCGCGATACAAGTTGTTCGAGTTCTTGTGAATGTGGCAAATCTGCAATACCAAATTAGATGTGAAATTCTGCTACATTCCCATCACATGCAAGCAACATTTTACTCCACTCAGTAAATATTATGCTTTCTGGGTTGGGTTCCTCTGCAAGCCTGCACTATAGTAAAAGGTCGCGTGGGGGAAGTAAAAGTGACATTTTTATCACGACTATCTTGGGGCGTGTGCGTCTATCGGAAGCCCACACCACTCGCCTGGAAATGTCAACGACATCGGCAAAAATACGCCGCAACCGCACAATAAACAGTTTTTGCTACCACATGTTTAATATAAACATCTAAAAAACTAAACAATGCTCAAGTTATGCAAAAGTGCAAACGTTGCGTTTCACGCTCTACAAATGCAACGCAATTATACATATTACCTACTAGAGTGAATTTAATTTGTCGTAGAAGACCTAGAAGATAGAAGGTGAAACGCCGTACTAATGCCAAAGCAAATCCAATTATGGTCAAAGTGAAATCACCTTAATTCCTTAATATGGTCTTATCTCCTTCTAGAAAACACGAAACACAACGTCACTAAAGAGATTAAACTTTAGTGGAGTTGGTCAAAATAGTGAGTTTTGTTAAAGCTGTTAAAACTTGCTTTTTCAAGCCTTTGGGTTTTTACTTTTGAACATCTGAACACCTCGCTATTTTTAACTATGTTCTAGTTGGCACGCGATGAGCATCAGATGGATCGCAGTAAATTTCCACTGATTCTCAAAGTCTCAAATATTTCGAATACCTAGTCACACCGATTCTTTTGTATCGTTGTCTTACCAGCTGCTACACTAGGACCCATCGGATCAAAGTGCACCTTATGCTCAGAGGCGTTCTGAGCAGCCGTCAGCAGGTCCGAAAAGAATCGATGCCTCCTCAACGCTAGCTCGTCCTTCCCAATTGGTGTCGCTGGCGGTTCCTGCGTGCCATCGCGTTCCTCCGTTTCGTCTTCCTCCGAAAACCACTTCGGAAGTGGTACATGCGTCTGTCCTTTCGCTAACGGTTTACCCATGTTCTTGGCTAACTTAATCGGAGGTCCGACACCTTGTTCAAACACCTCATCATCACTGTTCTCTTCATGTCCATTGTGCCCATCAATTCCATTAATTTTGATCTGAATATTTTGATCGGGTGTCTCTTCATCGTCAAACTCTAAATGGTCCAAGCCATTTGTATTTTGGGAGGGTTCATGTTCACTTTCTTGTGATTCGTTGATTTCTTGAGCGATTTTATACTCAGCGGTAATGTGCTCGGTGATAGTCGCAAGTGGCTGGTCCACAATGGCAACACCCTTTTGAATATCACATTCCGAATCGCCCGTATCACCATCCACCGTATTTACAAGTCCATGGTCACATTCCAAAGTGAGCTTTTCCTGTTTTTCATCGAGGGTTAGGAGCTCATACTCGCTTTGAGTTTCAGCGTCCTTCGTCTCCTTCTTCTTGGCCTTCTTTCGGCCGCAACAGTTGCCAAACATGATTGACCACCCTCACAACGTTTGTTAACACTTCAATTTCGATAATCGCTCAGTCGCTCAGTGAATATTTGCACCTTTGCACGACAACCCGAATGGAAGCGACATAATTGCACACGCAATGTGCACAGCACGGCCACCCCGAGCAACAGAGCACAGCATCCCTCACGCAGTGATGTGCTACGCCCCTAGTTAAAGCCAACCCTAGAGCAGGGGATGCCGGCCGGCGGCAGAGCGCCATCTAAGGTCAACATCCAGAATGGATGCAACACAAACATTCGATTCCATTGCCTTTAATATAGATTTCATTCAAAAAATATTTCTTAAATGCGCATTGTGCATGTCTGCATTCAACACAGACAATTAACAGCTGTGCGCAGTTTTCGTGTCATCGAAAACAGTCACAAAATGTAAAAACACCATGACTGCACTTCATTTTATCGTACTCGTGATTGTACTGATAACCGACATACCGACATACTTTTCGCTGCCTGAAGTGTTAATATTTTTAAACATTCTTAAAAGTGTTATCGCAGTAATCTAATTAAAATATCCTGCATTTGCTGACGTCAATTATGCGCTCATCGCCTAGCCCCTCGCATTTAAAATACGATTCAAAACCTATCAAAAGGATGACTAAATCCGCACTTTTATGAACAGAGTTAGGTTTGCAAGTTGCCAGCAATGGCACCTCAATAAACAACTTTTGTTTTCTATTTCTATGCTTTCCAGAACTTCTACTAGCGGTCTCTGGTCATTTTAGGTTATGACTCTTGTGTTCTTCGGTTCTTCCGAGGCCAGGGTTATTGTCAAAACATCAACAAAGCCTTCTCGGCACGTCTCAGAGCCAGCAGCACAAGAAATTGTAGATATTTTCCACGTTTGCGAGTGAATTTGAATTAAAAGTGTACTCACCTGCGTTGCTTGGGCGTAATCGGCGATAAACTGGTCGCTGGTCGTGTGTTACGCGGCTGCGGAAACCGACGACGGCCAGCGGTAGGTATTTTGAGTGAATGACTCACGGACCGCGCGCTCTCTCGCCGAGGGACGAGGACGAGGGAGTGAAGTAGTGACTAGTGAAGATAACGGTGCTCGGTGCACGGTGCGCTGTGTAACGCAGTTAGATGCCCGCTGGTTACGCTGCTGGGCGTTTGCCAAACTTATCTGAGCCGACTTACCGCGAACTGGCACGAAGAGCGGGCCTCGGTGAAAGACGTGACTAGTCGTGCTTCTTCGGCGACACATCCGATTATGTAGTGGGGTTCAGAAGCAACTCGTGTCATGTTCGTGTCGTTGCGCGCGTTTTTCAACACAAAAATACGTTAAAACTGAATAATTAGTGCAAGTCGTGAAGTAACAAGTGAATAGTGCCTAGCTAGAAGGTGAGTAAATTGTGAACTTGTAAAAATTCACTTTATTTCGTACAAAATGAATGTTCTTTTCGGAATGGATAGTTCTGAAAGGAGGTTGGCAAGAAACAAGAATCTAACCACAAAAGATGGATACGAAACGAATGACGAACGATTTTAGCCAATTTCAACTATGAGGAAAGTTATCAAGGACAAAATTTAGACTCCACCTTTTGTTGATTTGATTTTTGTTTCACCCATATATTAACTATGATTGTTATACAATATCTATATGCACTTACGCAACTAGGTATTTCTTATTGTAAGTTACTTGTACCATTATTACATGTTCGCTCCGCATCTCATCGTTGAAAAGGCATATTCAGTGTTATACTGATACAAATTGCTCATCAACATACAAGGCTAGTTGATGAGAGCACAATGTTTCCGTCCGGTCGCTTGTAGAAAAATAAATTTCAACGCAAATATCAACAATTTGTAGTTTGTACTAAGCATGCAAAGAGTTGTTGAGCAAATATGCCAAGCCAAGCAAAATGCTCACACTCACAGTAGAGCAGAAAATATTATTTCCTGCTTTTTTGCTTAAAGGACTTGTTAGGATAGATTGCTTTGATTCTTTTCTTTGTGGTGTGTTCACAGCCTAAGGCAAGAATAGTTTCGTTTGATTTGCCGCGTGAACAAAACATACATCGACTCGAATAAAGAATAAGAGCGCTAGACTGCTAGACATACAGAACTAATCATATCTTGTGTATTTTTCTGTGTTAATACTACGTTATTGAGTTGGAATTCTCAAAGTGTTATTCGTCCCTCCACGTGTTGGGGTGTTGGTTTAAGACAGCTCGCCAATCGGTGCATTCTTCAGCCACAAATCGTGTAAAAAGTTATATAAGTTATCGCTTACAGCCACCTGAAACATAAAGTCATATACATTTGTAGGTTACGTGGTCAAAACAAGATGAAAACGCACTTTAAACGGTGTCGGATTCAGATTTCTCTTTATATCCGGACGAAGCGTCTTTAGGGACGCCTTAACTCTCTCGCGAATCTCCTTGAGATTGGGCAATGGTCCCCGTATCTTGCCATCCTTCCAGCACACCTTGTGCAGCTTCTCAACCTTCGATGGAATGACATACGCCCGTTTGGACTCCTCAAATGGATGCCGACAGAGGACTTTCTTCTCCACCTCCGGTGCCTGTTCAGCGGTTTGTTGCAGCAGGTCGATGAGTGCAAAGCCGCTCTCGCTGTACAAGCGATAAGCGTCCTTTCTACCAGGCATTGTCACCTTCCCAACGTCCTGACTCAGCTTGATCCTCGCCTGGTCATTGAGCTCCACCATCTTGTACACGCAACCGAGAGCTGGTTGTCGCTGACATGTCACCAGATGTGTTCCAATGCCAAAGCAGTTGATTTTGTGCCCTTGCTCATTGAGACTGAGTATGGTCTCCTCGTTGATGTCATTTGACGCCATGATCATCAAATCGGCAAACCAAGGTATCTTATAGGTGACCGCAATCTCGGTGAAGTAGTTCCGAGCTACGTTGGACAGGTAGGCGAGGTCGCCGCTATCGATGCGGATGCCAATCGCATGATAGCCCAGTTCATTTAGCGCCAGCGCCACCGAGCAGAAGTTTAACAAACCACTCCTAAAATGAACCACAGTAGCATTTAACTTCACTTAGTAACGATTGATTAGTGCTAAGGCTGCATATGTGTGTGCACCATAACCTCAATTCTTAAGTGCATCTTTATAACCTAACCTCTAAAACTATCAAATATGCAACCTTATATAGCGATCATGCTTGAAGATACCAAGTTAAAGAAAAGATGATGAATGAACGCAAACCGAATGAAAGGTTAGTAGCCATTAGCCAAACACAGCAAACACACACACATTCAGTGCACAACAACGTAATTAGTTTACTTTACTTTAAACACACAACACTAGACAAACCAACAACCACAATGAATGTTAAAGCGCCCCACGTGTCATCACTAAAGTTGGCCCCCACTCTGTTCTCACTAGGCTAAAGCATAACTTTTACGCAAAATGTGTAAAATGCACTTTGAGCTTGTTTACTTGGCTGCGTGCTCCAGCAGTACTGATTGACTTACGTACCCTGCTGATTGTCCTGATTTTCGGCTTGGCTTTTCTCTTTTAGAAGCTGTGTGTCTCCTGTTAGCTCTCTCACTCTCATGCATACAGAAATCATCGATGATATATATTCGTATTCGTATCGACAAAAACAGGCAGCAACATAATAAATGTGATGTTTGAGGTTATGACGTGTTACAGCATGTTGGTGTGGTGTTGCACAAGTGATTTCTGCACATTGAGAACTAACATAGGACAACATCAGCGATCAGCGAAATAATATCTTGATCGAAAAAGGGGGTAGGCTAAAATTGATGTATCGTCGCTTTGTATCTCTATCTCGATTTATATGTAATAATTTCCGGTTCAGGCGGTGTTGATGCATGCTAGGCTAGGTTGGCATGCCGGTTACCTGTACTCGTTATGCGATAGAGTGTTGGGCAGAGTGATAGGCCACATTGTGATGGCGTGGGTCATGCGACAGGGATACCTCTTTACATCGTACGTATCGACAAGCGCCATGAAGCCGTCGGGGAAGGCGATGGCGAAGGAAATGAGCGCCGCCAGCTCGCCATCATTGGCCTCAGTGCCGACCACCTTGAACAGGTCGGCGAGACGCGTTCGCCAGTCGGTGGACGCCACCAGCAAGTCCATCGGCTCGCCATCACCCTTCGGCGCGAGCACATGCGTACGCAACTCATTCAGGCCGGTGAATGAGGTTATGTACGCGTGTGCGTGCGTGCCCTTGACGGGAATGTTGAAGAGTTTCCCAGCGAGCACGTTGCTGGTACCATCAAAGCCACCTGGAAAATGATTCGGACGTTTTTATGCTGCCTCAAAGTCAAACAAGTCAAGCGGAACATTCGCAACGCCCGGGATTGACCTATAAACCTGCAAATTCGGTGCAAGGCACCGAGAGACACCGAAAACGAAAGTTCCAGCCCATTGTTGAAGAGGTGCCTGGTACCGACTGACGAAATCGCAATTAGATGATTCATCAACTCTCATAATGCGGGCATGCCGAAACTTGTGAAAGAACACCTCACCTATGTAGCTGTACTTGGAGGCGGAGAGGCCGCCATCGGGGCCTTGTGCACGCCGCAGGCCGAACTCGAACAGCTGAAGATCCCCGGCCGCCATGCGATAACGCGCTGCGTTCGTCGTCATCAGGCTAAAAATACACACTGAATTTCCTCCATGCTTACAATTCTTCCAAGCTTATACCTGGCGTAGTTGATCAACGTCAATAATGTAGTCTCCAACAATTGCACGATGATTAATGGTCCTTCGATTCGCATGAGAGGCACACGTGGAAATACAACCGAACCCTCATGCACTGCAAAGACGGTGACTTCTTTGGTCGACAGTTGGCTGAGATATGTATAAAACGCATCCTCGATGGTCGCTGGCAATGTCTTGCGCAGGTAATCGATGTCGCTCTCCGAGTAGTGAAAGCGCTCCAGGAACTTGAGGCACTCCTCTAGCCCGGCGAAAATGGTGAATTCCCCCTGGAATGGATTCCGCCGGAAGAACAGGTCGAACACGGCGTGGTCCTTTATTTTTCCAGACTTCCAATAGGCATACGCCATTGTGATTTGGTATAAATCTGCGATTTCAAAGAGGTGCAAGTTGATAATAGTACATTACATACTAAAAGTGGAAAACAGTGAATTACATTACGCTGCCATGCATAGTCTCAGTCAGAGACACGCACATCGTCGAGCGATTGTATTTATCGATTGCTTTTCTTATCTCCTTCGTTGCTTTTTTGTTTTCCACTTATATATATATTACAATTTACGTTGCTTTCCACTACGTAGGTACGTAATGTATATAAATGGAAAACGCCTGGCAATTGATCTGAAATGCATTGTTTTCAAACCCACCTTATTGATCAGAAATCATTGTTTTCGACGATGGGAGCAGATAAAAGTGTTTATTTAAATTTACCTACGCTTATCAATACAGCGCACAATCTGTTTTGTTAAAATACGTACTGCGAAGTAAGAAAATAATGTACCGAGGAATGTTCATGGAATAGTTAGGGGAATCCCATTTTACGACACCACGCTGTTTGAATGCTTTAGAGTACGTGAATATTTTATTGAATGGTGTAATTATTGCGCGTTAATAAGTGACTTTGATCATCAATGTTTTATGTGTTGTGTATTCCGATTGTGAATGTATGTGTGAATGCAAATGTGCGCTTATTTTGTAACACGTTTGACCTAATAAAAACAACGCGCAACCGCAACGCGCATAAAACAAAATGCCATCATGTAAATAATAAAGTGAAACAAAGTTTGTTTGGTGAACGAGGTGACGACGCTCGCTCATTGGCTATTTCGAAACTATACTAGCTGTAGCCTGCTGCAATTGTAAAAGACTTATGTTTTAATTGTTTTATCACCGTGACTATAGTTTTATGTACGGTTGTAGGGAAATCAGAGCAAAATTCAAAAATGCAACTTTTGAGGTTAAGTTTTATGTTCCTTTTTGGTGTTTGTGATTGTTATGACAATGCGCTAGTGCCTGTTGTTGCAAACTCGTAAAGTCGTAAAAGACGCCGACTACGATGTGATGATTCGGTATTTACCTGTGAGTAGGGGTTGTACGATGCCATTGTGCCCCAGCCGGCGTTCGACCAGCTGATGGGCGCTGACGGTGTTGTCCGTCATCGTCCACACAATCTTGGCGTTTTGGCTTCGAATTGGCGTCTCTCAGCAGTCAGCAGCTCGTCGACGGCGTCGTCGGTCGTCGTGGTCTCGGCGAGCGTCGGTGACCCACTGACATTTCCGCGCGCGCACTCCACTCAAAGTCACAAAACAACTGACTGTCGCGAGCGCAACAAACGCTTTTATCAAAACGGAATGGGGCACGCGCAGCACGTTCCCATCGATCCAGCTACCAGACGCACCACAGGCAGAGCACAGGAGCACAGGACCGGACTAGCTCAAAAGTGCTATCGTTTGCATCTGAACGTTCTGCTTAAACACACACACGAAAGACGGCACTGGCTACAGGCACCACACGCGGTAGAAAGAGAGAGAGACTTGGAGAGGTTATGCCGAAGGTCAGACGCGGCGGAATTTGAAAGCGGTCGTATTCGTTGATTAAACATGCGTAAACAATTGACGAGCGCGCTTCCAGCCTTATTTAAGCAGAGGCAGACTTAAGTCATCAACAGAAATGATGACATACGCATATTTCTTTGCTACGTTTGCTTGTGTAGATCCAGTGAACACAGACCGGCAAAGTTTCAAGGAACAAGGTAAATATTTAATTAAAGAAATAAT
>JARJDQ010000616.1:0-11938 GCA_030264215.1 Geostiba sp. GC000077 | reverse complement strand
CAAATATGCATAATAACAAAATTCTTCTTCGTTGCACAGCAGCTGTTGTAAAAGTCGATTTTTACAACAGTTGCTGTGCAACGAAAATGGATTTAATTATTATACATATTGGTAACCGAAAAATTCCAGATTTGAGGAGCTAGTGAGGTCAAACGAAGACTTTCTCAGCATTTTGGTATGAAGATTATCTCTTTCTTTTGACATAAACTGCAAAGTTACCTGGCGTGTTTCCGCCAATTTTAGTCCACCCTGTATGTATAAAAAAAGTGTAATGTGTTTGTTTTTTGGTTAAAAGAATAATTGGCGAGTTCAATTACTCTTAATGGCACTTTGGAGAAACAACCAATCATCCGCCATCTTCGTCACTTGGACTTTACTTCTTCATTTCTTTTAAAAGGAACCGTAAGATGGCGTAATGGCGTAATTATTGAATTCCTCTATTAGTCTAAATTTTCGTGTTAAAAATAATAACCCAGTGATAATCCAAGGATTTCTTAACTTCATAAATCAGCACAAGCCTTCAATTACAATTATTTTGAATTTACTTGAATTGAAGCTGTGTGCATAATGACCAAGTTTCCCAACATCGTTTAACCAACGCATTTTTCGAGGCAATTATTTAGCCTGTAATTAATTCGTATAGTTGTAAAACATCAACGGTCCGATCCTTTGAGGTGTCATTAATATGGCGCGCCGATGATAATGTGCGGTTTTATTTGCAGGCGAATTTCAGCCGGGCATCAATCTGCCGCAGGGACCGGTTAACGATCCCGGCGAGTTCCAGTCGGGCAACTCGCCGCCGATCATCGATCCCATTGGGGTTCATGGGAATTACAGGCCCAGCGTGTCGCCACGGCCCACCAATAAACCGGGGCAGCCCATCGGGCCACTCTTACCACCTTCCCAACCACCTGTTGTGCAAGCACCTCGTCTACCTGATCCTGGAAACGGTAAATAAACTGTTTGCTACAACTACAAAACTGTAAAAACTGGATATCGTGAAATCTCCTTGAAAATGCATTCCATTCCAGATGATTTGTATAAATACTGTCTTCGACAACATGGTCAGTTTCCAAGTCGCTACTGTAACGCTTTCGTGAACTGTTGGGATAGCAACGTCGTGGAGCAGTTCTGTGGAGCTACCTTGGTCTTTAACCCAAAGGGGTTTTGCGACTACGCATGGAACGTGAATTGTCATGGGAAACCCATCAAGAGTAAGATTGATTCACCTCAATTCTGAACAATTCTGAACAATATAGGGCTGTCAAGTACTATGCTTAATAAAATATATGTTGTTCTTCGTGAAACCGGTTTTAGCACCAAAAAACTTATAGAGTAACTTTTCTTGAAGAAAACAGCATATATTTTATTAATCATAGAACTTGATAACCCTCTTCTGAACAATTCTGAATAATTCAAATATTGACATTTTTCTTGGTATAGATATTCCAACAGTAACAGGCTCCAATGGATGGCCAACAGATGGAAGCTATGTACCACCTCCATCACCTGCTCTACCACCGGGTCCCAAACCTACTGTCACTCCTGTCAGACCAGTGTATCATGAACCAATAACACCAACTATTCCTTGGACTCATCCAACACCACCGGGACCACCTGCCATCAACGATCACCCAAAACCTGGCGGTGGGGGAATCTTCACAATCGAACCACCTGGTTTCCCTGACCAGGAACAGGATTATATTCCTCCGCATCCAACTCATAGACCTGTGCGACCTCCACCAACACCGACACATCATCCAACAACCACGACAACATGGCGTCCAACTATTGTAACATTCCCAACACGTAAGTTAAACTTTAACAAAACCCATACCAATTGTAAATTTTAACATATTATGGTTTTAGCGAGTACTCCAGATCTGAAGAAATATTGTCTGCATCCACGTGGCCAGTTCGCTGGACCACATTGCCACAGATTCATCAATTGTTGGGACGACGTGGCGATTGAACAGGACTGTCCGTACGGACTCCATTTCAACCCGCACAAGCATTATTGTGATTTCCCACACAACTATCCATGCATTACACAAAAAGGTTTCTTTTTAACTTTTCTACATGTTCCTTTGAAATTATAAAACTGTTTTTTTCAGATTCCGGTAACTTTGAATATCAACAAAATCAACATTTTGGTCCCCAAGGAAATGAACTTGGATTCTAACAATCTGCTTTAAAGAACATTTAACATTTCATTATATTTTTATTTATATTTTTATTATGTAATTTAAAAATCAAGGATTTGAAATCAATGACACAGCGTTTAAAGTTAGAAATTCTCCAAAATGTACAAGTTTTTGAGTTTTTAAGTTTAAAATGCTCGTTGATTTTGACTGCATGTCTTTTTCATCTTCTTCTTCCTATTCCTCATTATTACAAATATGTATCCAACCTATGCACTAAGAATATCTTATGTACTTGTATTATATTACATGTTTATTACATACGTCAAATAAAATAATAGTTAAACGAAATGCAAATGCAACAATAACAATTTAATTTTTCTTCCTTCACTTCACTGCTTGATTGCTTGCGTCATGCCAAAAAAAAAACGATTGCTGATGAATGCGGCAAGTAAGTAACAATATAGAAATAATAGAACTAATTAGTGACTCGGCGATTTGTCGTAAATCGATTGTGATTTGGAAGTATTGACGAGGTGCGTCGGTGGCGCTGCGATCGCTTCCATTTTGCTGCTTCTCTCTCATCCGTTCATCACATGTCTTCCCTCGTTCTCCCTCTAATATCCTAATTTCTTTAACGCCTTCAAGTCGACGTCTTTGTAATAATCCTCGCTATAAAATCAAACATTTATTTATATTCAAAACACTTCCATATAGTAATCAAATACCAATCAAACCAGAGAGGGAAAAAAGTTAATATTTTAGTTTGACGAAGTGCATTTGTAAATTTTGTAAATAGAGAAAGAGAAATATCAAGTTAAACAACCTACAGCCTAAATTATCGTATAGTGTGATATGGAATGTTTGGAATGTGTATATGATGGAAAACGCTCTCAGGTCCTTAATAATAATAGTTTATTCTTAATTTTTTTTTATACAAAAAAATGAAGCGTCGCTTTCGATTAATAAAAAGAAAAAACAAACAAAAACAATTTCACTAAATAAAAACCAGTTTTTTTTTGTGTTTGTTGTCTCGAGGGCAGGGGTTTGTAATTTTGACCTTAGTTAAATTTCGAAAGTTGGTGGTGGTGTCTATTTTGAGATGGTGGTTTTGGGTAATAATTTAGGCCTGGTCCTGGTTTTGGTTGGAGCGCGTGTTGGCGGCCGGACGTGGCTGCTTGGTTTTGTTGGCGGCGGCGTTCGCCGTCTTGCTCTTGTAGCTGTCGCTGGAGCTGAGGCCGGCGAGAAGTTCGCTCTTGCGGATGCTCTTCAGGTCCAGGTCGCCGTAGTAGTCCTCGCTGTGGACAACACACGCAAAATGCAAAACAATGCGCCACTAGCAGCACCACCAAAATATATAATGGAAACACCAGCAACATTGGTTCCAAAAAAAAAGGGCACGATTTCTATTTTACATTTGTACAAGTGTGAGTGTCTTTGTGTGAACGTTGATGGTAGAGGAGAGGACATGCACATTTTAGTTCATTATATACTATGAAGAACAGATCAAGTTTGATAGTAGAGAAGAGTTTTGAGAGTTGAGGTGGAAGCGACTACTCACCATCCGGGAACGTCCTCAGGGTCTTCGCAGTTGCCGGTGCCGTCGGAGTCGCCGATCTTGAAGACGGTGCCGATGGGGCAGCCATATTCACGTGGCACACCCTCCAAGCAGATGTAGTATTTGCGGCAATCCTCCGGATGAGCGTGACGCGAGAATGTGCCAGTGTTGGACACCTCACCAGCGGCTGGGCAAGCAAAACCTCCAGCAACTTCTACAATTTTAATTCAGATGATTAGCACTCAACGTATGTTGCATTGTTGCATAAATGTTCATAGAGAAAAATGCCGTAATTTGATGTTTTTACATTCAAAGGAAAGGAAAGAGTGTGAAAGGACAGAATTATAGGTTATGATTGTTGGAATATAATGAGTAACACAAATGTACAGTATGCAACCAGACATACACTAACGCATGACTCTACGACAGTCATGAGTTAGTACTGAACAACACGCGTACGTGCGTACACGCAATATAATAACGACATCCGTTATTTGTAATCTCCGAACATCTTGTTATTTATCTACACAACATCAGTGACAATAATATCGTCAATAATATTATTTACCTTCGTTTTTGCATTCTGGAACTTGATCAGCCCACATGCAGACGCGAGCCTCACGATCGTAGGCGAGACCAGGAGAGCATTGATAACGAGAGGCTTCGCCATTCCAACAGTTCCAGAAGACGTCGCATTTGGCAGCGTCGGCGAAGATGCCGTACAGGCGTTCGCAATGCGTCGTCCCGATGGCAGGTTCTAAAAATGCACATTTAGACATTATCTTGGCTTTCACAGTGTTGCAGTGTTGCCGTTTTGACGCCTACCTAATTGTGACCTATCGCCGCACTCGACATTGTGGATGTAATCGCAGTTCTCGGTGAGGAACTTGGAGTCGCCGGCGTCGAAAGCGAGCCCATTTCCGCAGGTCTTCAGCTCGGCCGCATTGTTGTCGCACTTCCAGTACTTGTCGCAGGACGTGTGATGTGGATAGAAGCCGAAGTCATCTGGGCATTTGAAGCTTTCTTGCTGTGCGTACGCTGCAAATCACAAATAAAAACCCATCGTTAGAAATGAAGCGTGACATAATATTCTTCATTTCTAAAATCTAAAATGTGTATTATTTAATCATCTAATCTGCATGCGTGATTACATCAGTGGGCCAGTGGCATTTCGCTTAAATACTTGCTTCAAGTGCTTCGAGTTTAAAAATGACATTTGCGATGGCGAGAAATTAACATTTTAATGAGCCACCAGGCATCTCTGAGCATCTGTACATCTGAACATCTTGGCTTGGCATCTCGTTAACTCAAATTCCAATACGCTTTGCTTATATAATTCGCAGAGATGCAATTTTCAACTATTTATCACTTAAATGCGCGACGTTACTGTAGAAAGTGTATTTTAAGCCACCTGAGGTTTTGATTTGGGAATTAATGAAATGCCATGGCAGCCGCCATTTTGAAAAATGCCATGCCGAAAAGAAAGGACGGAAAGAAATGCAAATGAATGGAAATGCGACAAAACACGCGAACCGCACCTTCCTGAAGCATTCAGCCATTCAGTCATGACACACATGTAAATCATGCACAATTTACACCCATATGCTATCCTAGCACAATCGAAAGTGACAGTAGAATTACAAATGTTAATTTTGTTAAAATAGTTCTCACAAAATATGGCTAATGAATGTCCGTAATAAAAGTGTCCTTCAGACACTTAATTATCTTCTTGTTATTCACCTTTCTAGCGATTTTTTTCTGTTTGGCTCAGAGTTGGTTGTAGAAATTGAAAATCGAGCACGAAACGCACACGTAAACGGCATTTAATGTCCCGTGACGAAAGAAATTCAATTAATATTTGTTCCAAGTGTTCCAACTTTTCTCCTTTCGTTCGTATGCCCGGCGAGCTAATATAGAAAGCCGACGCGAGACCTTAAAATGTTAATTGCCCGCAATCGTTGATTAGATAGCGAAATCGAGCACGCACAACATGACCGCAAGATGAAGAAGTTGAAGAAAAAATAAACGGCGACATGCACCGAGTGCAACGGTACATTTCTGAAGTGAATTAAGCCAGGACTGCACAACGTGCAAGGTCGTCACGGAGCAATTCGCCAACGCGCAATTATCGAACGACGCGAGTGAAAGATCGCAATTAACCGATTAATTATTAGGTCGACGCTCCGGATCATTCATCCATGGATTGCCGGCATTAATTGAATTCATTTTTATTTCAGTTCAATGCACAGGCTGTACATATGGTTCATATTCATTATCACAGTGGACAGTTCTTTGGAATGCATAACCTTTAAAAAATAGAATAACGTATATTTGGTTGCCTAAGTGGGCGCGATTGCAAGTGCTTTGAATCGCGACGCAATGAAATGGAACCTTTTGAAGAAAGCGAATCGTTATCGATTGCTTTCTCTTATTAAAATACTGCGTCGGTGATCACAGAATGCGCTCGGATTCCATCCGTACCCATTGTGCGCGTACCGCATACAAATTGCACTCGAAACACGATTTTTTTGCTAAAAAAACAGGTTCAACGAAATCATACATTTTAAATGGATCTAGGTGACTGCAGCACAAGGTGAACTACAATTCGTAATTGCAATTCGTAAATTGTGCTCAACATTCCTCGATAGGTCGTTAGCGTTGCGACAAAATCTAGTTTCCTTGTAATTGACCATCGCGCGAGTTTGGTGACATTTCTCTGACGGCGTGTTTCCGATTTCTTTCGTCCTTTCGTGATTCCCCGCTGCGACCGTTACATTTCTTTCGTGGCACCCAAGCCCAAGACACTTCTTGGTCAGCGTTTCGGTGTGAAAGTGGCCACTGGCCACACAATCGACTTTCCTCCAACACAGGCCAACAGCGCCTACTTTCCAACGAAATCACAAAGAATTCACGCGGATGCACCATCCAACACAAACGACGTTTTTTCCACGTTTTTCGAACCTGTGGACAATGTGAACATTGACGTAACATATCGCCACAGTCACTCACAGTGCAATACTAAGCTTTAAACTAGTTGTTGAGTTTTCACTACTTGTTTTATTACACTTGTTTTGTTCTCATGTACAATAACTGCATGATATTGCTAACATCACCGCGTTTTTCCGCTCCCTCGATGCTCTTCTCTATATAGGCAACCCACCAGTCGCCTGATGTATGTGTGGTTGCCTATAATGGGCCTAACTGCATCATGACACTAGTTCATGTGCGTTTTGCTCGCGTTTTAATTTCGTTCTCTGGTAGTTTGTAAGCGTGTAGCTCGTAACATAACCCAGCCGTTGAAATGAAAAATGCACGTTTTCACTTTCTTCCTTGATCGTTGATCCGTTGTCGACATCGAGTCTCCGAGTCTCCGAGTCTCCGAGTCAATATTTTATGCATTGGACAGACATACTTAATATTCGTATTTAGCGGCTACGGCAACGCCAACCAGTTTCTTCGAATCTCGATATCTCGAATGAATCAAGCGAAAAGGAGAAAAACACTTCTTGGTTGTGCTTGTACCATTCCAAAACCAAACCGCCGTCCGACGGTTGGGTGCGTTACGCAATACTTTCTAACTTTACACACGCAGCACGCAGGATTGTTGGCGTTTCGTCTCTCTTATTTAATAACGAATTTTACGCAAATGCTCGCCGTCGATTAAATAATCCGGCTATCCCTAGTTTGCCCGCGCAACCAGCAATGCCCTCTTTAGTGGAGTTTGGTGCTTGGTCGTCGTCCCATGACGGATAATTTAATTAAAGCGCAATTAACATTAACATTATAACGCGCAAGGCGCAAGGCGCAACCATGCAACCAAACAAGCACATATTGGGAGCGTATGCTATGTTGGTTGCATAGGCATTGGCGATCGCTAGAAACTTGTTTTAGGAAGCGTTGAGGAAATGCGTTCAAACAGGGATTATGCAATCGTCCCGACAAAAGCAAAAGCAGGAATTGTGTGAGGTGTAAGGATAGTTTTTAGGCATGCGCACTCAATTAGTTGCAATTCTATGCAGGAATCAAACTTTCGCTGCAGGACTTTTCTAAATGTTAATGCATAAGCTTTGAGAACCTTTATAAATTCATATACGTCTACAGTGAGAGCTAAACATTATAATTTAGTGGTTGAAGAAAAAGGCTACACTAAACACAAAATTATCTTTTGTCGTTTCTTTTTGTGACATTGATGATAGTGATAAATGTCAATGGTCAACAGTGTTTAGAACTTTGAATTGCATCATTTTCTTTCAAAAGTCAAGAGTTTTTGTCCACACTGTATATTTGTGTAGTTTAATTAAACTTGTAGGAGTTGTAGGCTCGAACATTATGTGCATTGCGTCTATAGACTTGTTACGTGTGCGATTATGTCCTCGTGCTCAGGCTCACAGAAGCCACATTAAAGCTCGTTGCTCGTTGAGGTTGAATTTTTCGTGCTTCGCTTTGAGCTGGTTGTCGAGTTGGATATAGCCTTTAGCTTCAGCTTTTAGCCGGTTTCTGAGGCGCACCGTGGGCGTCGTCGTTGTTTTTACTTTCACCGTTTTCCCAACTCGGAATTCATTGGCCAAGAGACCAACATTCAAAGATCCAGCGCAACTATATCAAAAACGAAATGCAAAAGCAACAAAGTACCTACCTACCTACCTAAGAAGTTAATTAAATACTAAGTCTTTTCGTCTTTTGCCTTTAGAAGTTGAAAATATCTTCAAACAGTTCAGTTGAAAGTTGGAAAATGACTATAATAATGCAATAAATATGCAAATATTTTTGTATTAGTCATTTCGTGGTGAGTTGTGAAGAGTGAAGGTCATGTCGTATTAGAAAACGATTAATTACAAGCTATGCTTATATTTGCAATTTCCAAGTCGTAATGAAAAAGTTCAATGTCATACTCGTACGAGTCGGTACGAGGCAGACTGAAATTAATTATTTTCACTCTGCAAATGCATCCGTATGAATCGAATCCTCGATGGAGCCCTCTTGAGACTCTAGTAATCCTATGAGAGTACGTTTTTAAATTGCGTGCTTCACGTATTGTGTTGTTGCACTTGCCAAGAATGCAAATTGGATTTTTCTTCATTCTAGAGTTACACATAACTTCCGGATGATTTAATGCAATTATGTTGCTAATTATCTCCTCTTTTAAACCAGCGATTAACAAGTTGTAAAAAGCGTAAACAAAAGAAGTGCCTAAACGGCCGTAACCCATTTTCCTGCATCCGTTAAAATCTTTGCTTTTGTGCATGAAATAAAAGTTGCATTGAATAGTACAAGATTTATCTGCCGTTGCGCCGTTAATTAAACGGAGTTGTAATTATGCCGGTTTGGCGCATTGTTTAAACTTTCAATTGTTTGTTTGTGCTGTGTGCAAATGTCAGGTGTTGTACTTTTGCGATTTGAATCACATTTAAAGTTTGGACAATGAAAACTATTTCTAAATACGACGGGCATAGCTAATGTATGCAACCAAATATGCAACCAAATATACAATATGTCAATGTTTCACTACAAATAAAATTAAAAATAGCATTTAATTCGAAGACGAATACTAAGTATTATTCTTGACTATCTTGACTATCTTGACATTTAAATGTCTGTGTCGCTTGTTGTGTAACGAGCTTACGATATTTAAATATCATTCGCTTTCAAACACTTTTAATATTTAGTTCTTATGTAGTGTATAGTACTTACCAGAATATGTGAGAGCACTGACGATGAGAATACACGCAAGACTCCTCATTTTGGATGTGTGGTAGAGCAAACAACAGAAATTAAAAACCAACGAGAGAATTTGTTAAAAATTAAGTTAGCGTCACTATAATACAAACTAAAGGTAGACTGCGGGCGACCGGCCACTTTCTCACCTATATATCACGACCTCCCTGCCACGCACCGACGCACCACCTTCTTCTTCTTCTTGCTGAGCCAGCCGGCAGCAGTGAGCAGAAAACGCGCGGCTCGCATGAGCTGTTCTTCGGCGGCGGCGGCATTCGTGGCACGAGCATGCGGCGTGAATAGAAAATAACAAACGAGCATAATACACTGCAAATGCAGCTCTTTCTCTTGTGTGCACCAAGCAGCTCAAACTTCGACTGAAAAGACAATTCTATCTTCTTTTTCACAGCTTCTACCCTTGAAAAAGATTACTGCGACACTGGTAACACTTCAGCAAGTTCGGATAAACCTTCAAAATCACAATGGCATTACTTTTAGACCTTCTAAAGTAGGTATACTTTTGCAGGCAACCATCTTATAAATATTTAAAAATGCAGCTTGCAAAGGCCTTACAAATCGCAGTGATATTGCCAATCGTAATCACATTAGTAGAGTGGTCTGTCGGTGACCGAGCCATGCGAAGAATTAGATCAAGATCGAGCCAAACCCTGATGAATTTATTATCCATGCAACGCCGGCAGTCGGCTACCTGTCTTGATCATATGTATTTTTTAAATTATATTTTTCTTGTAATTCTTCGCGCGTCGCTCGTAATGCCCGGGCGTGAGCAATATTTAGAACTGTATACAGAGTGTGTAGAAAGTCGTGGTCCTTGGAAGATAATTCGCATCTAAACTTAATACCGTTGGTGGCGCCACATTGACATAACCTCAAACAAATCATAGCTATTCAGAACCCAGTTATGCTGACTTCACGTGACTCTATGTTTGCCTTCTGACACCAGTTGGCGTTTGGTTAAGTTTAAGCACATTTAAGGCAAACTGTATGGTAGTGAAAGATTTGCCCAAAAGGAAACTTGACTTTTTTCTATTTAATGAAAATTTATTAAGCCATAATTAGAGGGTAAGCGCAAACCAAGACTAAAATAAGATTTTCGATTGATTCGATTCAAAATTTCAGAAAACCTAAATTCTATAAAGCAATATAATTTTCTTCCACGAATTTGTACACACCCTGTATTTTAAAGCACAAATGACTGTACGATTTACGATACAACGTTCAGTTTTATTACGCTACACTTACGCGAAGCGCAAACTGCAACAATAATGTGTCACATTTCACATTTGACTTTGTCAGAAATACGCATAAATTATGCCTACATAACTACTGCGTTCAGTTTATGAGATTATAGTGTGTATGAAAACGTTGTTGCAATTATGTCTGTGATTTATGTATGATCAAGGTGAGAGTAATCTAACTCATTAATTTTCAACATGATCGATCCAGCATTTCGGTTAATTGGGAATTTGGTAGCCAATGTTTTGAAAATGTCAAGTCATCAAGTGAGTCAATTGCTTGCGGGTGAATTGATTACGATTTTGATAGGCAGGTATAATTAATGCGTGGATTTTTTGCACGTTGAATGCTTTCCTTGTAAATATTAAGTATAACATTTTAAAGATAAAAGTGGACGGAAGTTATGCAAAAATATGAATTGGACGATGAATGATTGGATACCGTGAAATATCAATGAAATCACCTTCAGGTACATGATCAGAAGAGTTAATTTGCGAAATTGATTGATTTGCAGAGGTAGAGATAATTTATTGTATAGTAATTAGGTTCCTAAAGATTTATTGTGAAAATTGTGCAAATTATATCTTTGAGTTGTTTATGCAAGGTTGTTTTGTTCTAATATTTGCAAACATATCAAAATCAACGGTTTAATGAAACTATTCATCATTTGTGCAGAAATTATCTCAATTAGAATGAAATAGCTCTGCTGGAATCTGGTATTGAAGGTTAATATACAATTGGTTGCCTAGCTTTTTATTGTCTAACTGAGCCCAACTAAAATATGTAAAAAGAGAAGAAAATCGTTTCTCAAAAATCTCAAAAAGTCAGGGATTAAAAAAAAAAGTATATTTGGTTGCATAACTTTTTATTGTCATCTGTTTTATTAGTCGAGCGAAAAAAAGCGCTCGGTTGCCATGCCGAACATCATGGGTTCAAATCCTGCCTGCATTGCAATAATTTTTTGTTTTTTTTTAACTTTTTTTACAAAAGGAAAACAGAATTACATTCTCGCTGCGCTCGCGTCGCGTGTAAATATTTCGCTTGTAATGTAATTCACTGTTTTCCACTTTTAGTATGTAATGTACTATTATAAACGACTTTATCGCCCTTGTTGAATCCTCTTTTAAAAAACTTTTGAAGTAGCCTGTGGAAGAATAGTACATTACATACTTAAAGTGGAAAGCAGCGTGTAATTCTGCTTTCCACTTGAAGTATGTACTGTACTTTATCTGCGACCATAGTCGATAATACAAGATAATAGTTATTT
>JARJDQ010000592.1:0-15875 GCA_030264215.1 Geostiba sp. GC000077 | reverse complement strand
GTAAATTATTATACATCTGGAAAATTTCATAGTTTGTACATTCTTGGCCTTTCTTTGTTGATACATTTGGCAAGTGGAAAAAGGTGGCTTGCCTAGTATTATGATTGTGTATCATGATATTTGTGATAATTGTCGTATTTGATTTTTGCAGATTTCTTTTAATCTAACAATTATTGTCAAATATAACTGTTAGTTATTAATTCCTGATATCTATTTTGATATTATTTCCCAATAGATCAAAAATGTTAACAAATTTAATATTATTTTATTTTCGCCTTAAATTTTTTTATTGGTAATAAATCATTCTTTTCTAAAATAATGGAGGATTAAAGATATTTTCGTTCCATATTGCAAGCTATATTTCTTTAGAAAACATCGATATTTAAATTACAGGGAATTTTAGTTTTAATCGTTCTCTTTCCCAAACTTTTGATATAAGTTCAGCACTGATTAACCCTTTTTAACGTATCAAATTTTAGTTTTTTAGTTTAATTTTAGTTTAATATTAACTTAAAAACTGAGCGTTTCAACGCAAGGCAAAAAATAAGCCGTATGGGAGCCAAAGGAAGAATATTGTGACACAAGCTTTACAACTTTTCATTTTTTACTTCTTGTCTATTTTTCACACTCTTTATATTAATATTTCTGTGATCTCTATTTTATTCACACTTATCAATATCAATTTTAAAATAATGTGATAAGTGCCTAATCACTTTCGATAGTTCTATGCGAACGTGAGCGCGGGTATCACACAATCCAACTTATCACTACATGCGTGCTATTGTTAACTTGAATCCAATGAACTGCTCACAAGTGCAAGTTAATAAACAACGAATGGAAACGTTCAATTTATGTAATAGGATGACTCCAATAAGTCATAGTTCCATAGAGATAAGTAAAGAATCACACGCGTGTGGCACACACAATTCAAGTTGTAAAACTGTGCAAGCATACAACTGATCATGTGTGACGGTAGCACTTACTTAAGTACCATTATACAGGGTGGACTAAAATTGCCAGAAAAATGCCAAGTAACTTTGTAATTTATGTCAAAAGAAAACGAGAATCTTTAATACCAAAATGCTGAGAAAATGCAGTTTTCTCTTAAATAGCATTTAACCAGAATGGTTAGCACTCTTAAAAACCGTTGTTAAAAGTTTGAATTGAATTTATTCAAATTAATTTAAGTCAAAGTTATAAAACAAAGAATAATTCTGGTAAGATGATACTTAAAAGAAAACTGACTTTGCAGAAGTGTTCGACTTTTACAACAGCTGCTGTGCGACGAAAAAAAAATGTTGTTATTATGTGTATTTGGCTTTTTCTGTTTTTCATCATTTTCGTATTAAGATCCTTTTGATTCTTTCGACATAAACTACAAAGTTACCTGGCGTTTTTTCTGCCAATTTTAGTCCACCCTGTATTTATATTTATGCATATAAACGTATATGATAAATTATATCAGTTTCTGATTCGCTTATTCGCAGTACAAATTACTTTCCCTGATGTATTTGCAGGAATAATTCATTTGCTTGAAATTATGCGCGTCGTTTTTGTTTTGTTGAAATCTACCACTACGAAAATCAATACGTAATGAGTGGATGTGGAAGTTGTGCATGTAGTAAAGAGCGTGTGACGCTTGGGGACGCAGTGCACTTAAACAAATGTCAAGAGTAATGCGCATTCGGCATGACCTTTACTGCACATATGCATTTCGTTCGCGTACACATTTGATTAAATTATCTCCCTACTCTCATATCCTGCAATGTTGTTTTCTTAAGATGTCCGACAACGAACTATTAGCAAAAACCACCTTCATTTAACAAACATTTACAATTTACAAAAAACAAATTTATCGACATCTTTAGGCGTACCATTTGTTTTGTTATAATTAATTGCCCATGTAAAGCTAGATTCCTAGATTTGTAATAACTTTGGGATACTTTTCCGTAGTAATATTAATCCTGGACGGCGTAATTTATGAGACATTTTAAATCCATATTCCGGAATTCGACACCGAAGGGATTAAACAGTTATTAAGTGAAACTTGGACGAAACGTAAACAAATGTTTTGTGTGTGTCGCTATAACAACAATTCTCACCCAGTGTAAACATCAGTGATACAACGATTTTCTGATAACCTATATTCGTGGCGCGTGGGTTTGTTTCATGGGGTTTTCATGGTTTCATGTTTTGTGGTATTATTAAATTCAATTTTATGTACATTTTATTGCCTGATGTGTGTGGTCATGTACACTGAATACCAAAAATACAAGTATTATGTAATAGGAAAGCGTATGTCACTTCTCGTGTCAGATGGTGCAATAATGCATGACAGCGGACTCGAGGTACGACATACGTGCATTTGTTTAGATATATCACAAATATTTGTATTTTTGGTATTCACTGTATGCATTTGGTCGACATCGACACATCGCTTCTACTTCTATGTCTAAAACGCCACTAGAAATTTACTAGAACAATTCGATATTAATTCCGAAATGTCCTTCCTACGCGGAATTAAATCATTTATAATTGTCAATTTATTGTGGACATTATACATGAGCACTTTATGTCATTGACACATAAACCGCCCGACCAATAGCCAAATAAACCAATGGAGGACAATGCAAAACAATTGTCGTATCAATAGCATAATTTTGAAACCAATTTGTGTCAATGCGCACTCCAATGCGAGTGGGACAGAAGTGGGCCGAAATGATCAAGTAATTTAGGGTTTTATATGTTTTCGATAGTAATTACGAGTATTAACTTATGGTTTATGCTGGCAGTAAGAGTATAGGAATAAGAAGTGGTAACTATATGGTTACAATTCCATCAATTGTTTCTATGACCACTGTACTTGATTTTGATTACCTCTTATTCTTATTCCTTTTTCCAGCATAAACATTATTTTATTTGCATTAGGCATGAAACATTTGTTTATTCTTAATTTCTTTACAAATAAGAAATACATTGTCTATCAATCTATGGTATGCAAACATCTAAACTTATTAATAGATTAAAATGAATTTCTGTGCTCTCTTTCCTGGTGCTGCCCTCCATTTGCAAAACTCAGTACTGCTCGGTCTAGTTAAAGTAGTTATCTGCAGCTCCGTTCATTTTACTCGCAGTTCGAAGTTACTTCACGAACATACTAGTAGATGGCAGCACACGGATTAGAATCAATAAGAGTCAAAGTTTGCTAGGTTTACGTTTAAAATTTCCAAACATCAAACCATTTGGCTTATCTACAGGTACATACACACAATGAGAACTTTCCAAATCTTGTTTTGTCACAACTTTGTCGAATTTTCGAAAATCAAAATCAAAATAATGCACATTAGGCAAATTCATTTCTAGTTCGTTAATCTGGAAAAAACGAAGCATACAATTAGAGTAAATAGAAGTAAATTACAATATAAAAAATACCATGTGGATGTTGCTTAAAAGGACATTGCATGTTTCGTACAGTGTTCTTTGTACGGATGGTGAATAAACTCCAGTTTGCCAATGGCCCGCAAACGATTCAATTATCATTTTTCTAATTCGATTGTAAATGTCATCAAAGTCCAATAGGACGGACTCCCCCCGATATTTCCACGTCGTCGAAACAATGGTTCGGAAAATTCGATCTTTAGTCTCTGGCAGCACACAAAATTCATCGTCCACAAAGCCTTGGAAGCCAGACAATGTAGTTTTCAATAAATTTAATCCTTCTATTCCACCCCAGACAATAGGAGGTTCTATAAAATTTAAAATATCAAAACTAATAAGAAATTAAAATATTGCACAGTACGTTACCATTGCTTTTCTGCTTAATTTTGGCCACTCGAACTTCGACATTGTTAGCTGTATCGTTTTGATTTAGCATAAACGCGTGATCATGTTCAAAACCTTTGATATTCATTCTAGTCCATGGAAGCTTTACGATTTTTACCATTACAAATACAACTTGATTATAAGTTGTTATAAAATGTTGGCATAATCGAATTCCAAATTCCTCGGGAGACTTTATGCCGAATTTCTTCGCTAAAATATAAACTGCGTTCTTCTGAGAATCCGTTGCGATTACACTTTGATTATTCTCCTTGGTATGATCTTCAATGTTGTCTAATTTTAAGAATATGTCAATTTCGTACTCGGATGCTTCATGGCGGGTTGATTCTTTGTTCACGTAGAGGAGTTTAATATTACTTTTGCCGTAGCCACAATCGACAATTTGAATGTCTGTCATTGTAGATACTGTTACCATAATACAGCAAAACCTTCAGAAATTCTTCAACCTTATAATGAAACAAGTGCCCAAACTCGACAAACGACCATTAAACAAGTAATTTGTAGTGAAGAACTGACACGATTGGTAATATGCAGAGAAATAACGACTCACAGCAAACAGTGTTTAAGTGTGTTGGATTCATGCAGACAATTGGGCTCCTCCTCCTCACAGCTAAAAAACATCAACAGTTGATAATATAAATACTTATGTTAATTTCCTCTTGTTTAAATTTGTTTTAGGAAAGTATTTATATTGTGTTTTCAATATGTGTACGAAATTACTATGAATTACAAGTTACTCTAGAACGTTTTCAACAGTCGCACGCTTTTGGTAGTTTCTGGTAGTTCGCCACAGTCGTTACATGCCCTCACCGTTCTTGTCTCGCGCCTCGAAACGCTGAGTTTCGGCCGTACGTACGAAATATACTATTTTTGGACATTATCGTTAAGGTATTTGATGGCAATATGAAAGTACCGCTTACAATAGATAAATACTTTCAATTAGAATTTCAAATGCATTTCCATTTCAATCTTTTTCACATTTACAACATCATTATCAGCAAAAGATAATACCATGCACCAGACCATATTACAATTAGCATTTACATTCTGTCTAACATAACTTGAATTGTCGTCAAACATTATTTCGAAAGGTCTCACGCTGATGCACATGCATGCGTCATTCTTTCTTTGTGTAGCAATTAATTGCATTTAAGATGTTTTGTTTCACCTTTGCAGCGTGCTTCGCCTCTTTGCGTTTGCAGTGCGGTCTTTTTATCAACAAAAGTCATCGTTTACTTGTGGCATATGTCCCCACCGGATGTTGTGGTAGTACATTCAGTTTTTCACAGAACAGAGAAACTTACATTTCTTCCCGTGCATCCCGTGCAAAGTGTTTAATAAGCAAACATTATGTTAACAATTAAAATGTACTAACATTATTACCAACTTCTTTCTCCCTTCACATCTTTTTGGCGTGTCTTTGTAGTTTGTACATACCTATGTGTATCTCTGTACAAATCTACGCAAATATTGTATTTCAATATTACGTTATCATGTGGTTGGCGAAAAAGTGTTAAATGCGAGGTCTGTAACCGGAACATCTTCAGTGCTCTCTTGACAATCGTTTAGCGACAATAACTGCTGACAATGTATTGTATTTAATAGTGTTATAAATTAGTGCTAACATCATGTTAAGTTTTAATCAAAAAGGCTTATTAGTGTTATGTTGCGTGTTGATTGCTGAAGTAAAATGTGATCACTTACGTTATAAAAGACAATCTCGTCCTCGTACACGCCACCGCGAACTCAACGCGACAAGTATTATTCTGGAAACTGAAGAACGAATCAACAATAGAACCGGTGGATCTAATGTAGGCGATAATTCTGATCGAATAGCTGATACTGTTCAGATGGCCACAACATGCGGAGGGATTTACTCGCAACCTCAATTTATCATTGAAAGTCCACGATATCCAAGCAACTATCCCAGCAATTCGAATTGCTTGTACATTTTCAAAGGTCCATATTGTCAGACCAACTATACAATGCAATTTCTGGATTTCAACGTGGAGGATTCATTGGGTTGCATCAACGATCGTTTAGAAGTGAAGGATCGTGATGCCCTGTGCGGTACTCGTGATGGTTTCAAGCAGTACACCGCTTCTACAGGAACCCTGGAATTGAACTTCGTAAGCAATGGTGATACAACAGCCAGAGGGTTTAGAATATTGGTATCCCGGTCATTGTGCTTGAATGACCTGCCCATTATGCCAACTGGTCCGCCGACTACCAACACTCCAAACGTTTTGGGTGTTCCAGGAGTATTCACCCCATCTCAGTTTCCAATTTTCACCTCAACCATGAACCCACCGCAAAGACCGTACTTACCACCATCTCCAAGAATTGCTCCGCCAGAGCTCTATCCAAATGCGAAGGAGCCAGCATGTTGTGCAACGACCTACAGAGATAAGCGATTCTTCATCTCAAGTCCCGGCTTTCCGCATAGTCCCAACACACCAGCTCAATGCAGTTTTACAGTATATCGAGCTAGTCCAAACGTCTGCCGACTACGTATACAAATGCACTACTTTTGGGTTGGTGAGCAAGACGCCAGTTGCTCGAGGGGATATCTTCAGATTGATGGTAAACTTATCTGTGGATGTCACACCGGGTTGAAGCTGGTATCCCCTTTCGAGGGTCATCTCGGAAATACCAAGGTATTCCGGTACATGAACATTGGAGCTCATTTTGATGGACATGCCTTCAGTGGATTTGCACTGGAAGTCATTCAAGATGAGTGTCCCAAGCGATACTTGCCAGATTCGTCTGAACTTGACGGTCGGCAAGCGGAGATAGTTCCTAGATTCAACTTCTATCAAGATCAATTCAATAGAGTTGGCTTTCCCAATTTAACCCATGAGGAATTGCTTTCAACTGCATTGATAAACGAGAACACCGAAGTCTTTGAACCCATCGATTTAGGCTTCAGACCACGTGTGGTAAAGCACGTTTATTACTTTGATAGTCCCGATTATACCTATGATATCAGTTACTCCCACAATAAGCCACGAGATGTGGAAGAGACAAACTATTTAGAAACACCTGATTTGAACGCTTTGTATCCAAGTGGCACCAATTTAGACAAATGTACTCAATGGAACAGCAATGAATGGAACCAATTAAACAAGGACGTTGCATGGCAGCGGATGCCGAAATGCAATGACATTTCTGTTAACAATTATGTTCCACATGCGGAGCAATCGGGTTGCAAGGAGTACAACTTTCTGAAGGGGTATTTTCAGAGTCCTGGATATCCATATTATTATCCGAAGAGCTTAAATTGTTGTTACAGGTACACATGAATGAATTTCGTACTTTTTTTTTTAATTCACTGCAAGTATCTAAACGGTTTACTGACATTTAAAGGTGTTATGCATTTTAGATTTTACAAGCAAAGAGGCTACTGCAAGATCCGTCTGATTATGCTGGATTTCCAAGTTGAAGATAGTTTCGACTGCCGAAAGGATTATCTGCTGCTGAATAACAATTTTCGTTATTGTGGACAAAGTTTGGCCAACACTTTCAGTATGTATTAGTGTGGGAATAATTTGCTTGTTGAGTTAACGAAAGCACTACACATTTCCATATAATTGCACATGTTTGTATTCGCGATATCCATAAAGGATCAAGACCCGCAATTATAACATAATTATACACTGGGTTAAAGGTTTCAAAGTGGACATAGGACTTCCAATATAACATTTTATATCTCTTCAGGTCTATGCATTGTGGCGTCAGTCAACATACCATAGACTACATAATCCATGTTATACTCAGATTATTTTAAGCTCCGCCCTTCATATTTCTCTCCACTAGTGGAATGGAGTCATCAACAATTGATGTTTTCATTCCACTTGTAGAATCGATGACTTGGGTATCTTGATAAATATGGAGGACAGACTTATAATAATTTGACTTTACATTGGTATTCTTATATGCACTTTTAAACCTAGATCATAGATCATAGTATTGTAGTACATTTGCAGTATATTTTACAGCCTTGTTTGATATGAGTGGAAAGACGTACGAACAAATTAGATTTGTCACCAATGATCGCATAGGTGGACGTGGATTCCGTGGTATTTACGAGCAAATACCATGCACGTCGGGAGAAGTGCCGTTTACAACAACACTGCCGCCGCCGACGCCGCCGTACATTCCGCCACCACCGCCAACTCCACCGCCCAACGCACCTTGTTTGCGCAACATCAAGGATGATTATTTCACCATCGACATTTACGATTACGGCAAGGATATGTGCAATTTTGATGTGTACAAGGCAAATTCTGTAAGTCAAACAAACAGCAAATTAAGCGCACAGTTCCAACCAAAGCACACAATTTGGTACCATTCCGCAAATATGACTGGATTATTACTTAATTTGCGCTTGCATGCAAATATACACTTTCGCACCGAGGTATTATTTCAATATGCAGTTCCTGTATTTGCAAAAAAATATTCACTCAATTATATCTGCATTTTCATTTCATGGACAGTTGGCAAAAAAACAAATTTAAAAAATGCATTTATTATGAAGCTTATGTATTATAATGGATTTTTATTTATGCAGGGCATATGTCGATTGGAAATCACGTTCGTCACATTTGCTTTTCCATGCGATTTGGAATATTTGGAAATCAACGGGAAACAATACTGCGGTAATTTATCAGGTGAAATGGGTAAGATAAAACACCAATGGCATATCAAATAGTCCCATTTATAATTTTAAATGTTTTATAGTTTATATACGTTTTGAGAGCAGACAAGTGATATCAATCATTTACAAACGCATATCCTTTAAACCCGGAGCTGGATCGGGCCTGAAATTACACATGGTTGGACGACAATCCAACACGGATTGCATCGAAATTCCACCGGCCGAACGAATATTGGAGCAAGCAGTTGAAATTCAAAAAAGTCCTGCCAGTACCAGTGTCACCAGTGGAAAGACGAACACCACAATGTCGATGCAGATTCTTCAAAAGTTAGATGATGTCTCTGTTGTCTTGCACAAAAAGTATCCAGGTACATTTTACCAGTGTTTTCTTTACTTACATATTAATCATATTTCGTGGTTTCCTTATGTTTAGAAGTTTGTGGAGTCGTGATGAGTGTCAAAGAGAAGAAAAATGCATCTCTATGCAATATTATTCTCAATAATAAAGAGAACCTAGAATGCAATTCAATTACTGATAATACAATATGTAAGTTTCGAATTATCAATTTAATACTAATATTCATCCATCAAAATATTTCTTATTTTTAGATGTGCCATACAAAGATGCATCTGATAAATTAGAACTAAAATTTAAGGATGTTGGAACCGTCCAGGAGATAGAATTTAAGGAAATCACGTGCGATAACAAGTTTGTATTATAATCACTATAACCCATTCAAACTTCCAACGATCTATACAGGATGTGCGGAAATGAGTCGAAGTGTTACATGTCCTTTTGACTTTCCAAATTTCATAGTTACTGGATGTTACTATGTTGCCAAGTGTACACTTGTTTTTAAATGGCTGCTGTTTGATTATAAAGAGAGTTATGAACATTTTTGTATGAATATTTTAAAATCAGAATTTACCAAAGAATGCACCACGTGAAGCTCTTTGACTCATTTCCACAGTCCCTGCAAATTAAACTAACGTGATATTACCATCTAACTTTAATATCCGTTTTTGAGTTTGTATCATTTATTAAAGTGTGATGGTAATGTTAAAATAAAAGTAAAACTATATCTTTGTAATTCAAATTAATCTGGAAATGATTAAAGCAAGCAATATCATTTTGCAATTATCTGGTGTTTATTATCATCAGTTAAATAGTCATAGTTAGTATTTATATGTGAATATTATTGTAAGTGGGAGTATTTTTGATTATTGTATTTATTAAATTTATTATAATGTAAATACATAAATCGTAATGGAAGAACAAACAAAGGACGATTTGATTTGACTCATCATACAATTGCGCCGAAAGTATTACAGGGTGCAGTTTCCTTTTTTTATGAAAATATTCTTTGGATTTCATTGATGATATTTGATATTATGTTAAGTATGGTCTAACCACCCAAGAACTATACATTTGGATCGCCCTGTAATAATATTTAACATGTTTTAACTAACTTTTGAGATATTTTATTTTTGATTATATATGCAGTCCGAATTTGTGGTTCATACATGATTGATATGAACCACGAACGTACACCATTCTTGATAGACTTATCAGATATAGATATGCATATCATAGACTTATTGTTACACAGTTTAGTTAAAATTGTTCTATAGTACGTAAATCTTTTTGAATGGTTGGAAAGGTATATTATATAGTAGGCATTTAACATATGTATAGCATTCTTTCGTCGGTCGGTCAGGCAAACATTTGCTTAGGCCCATTGATTCGTACTCGTATTTGTGTCGACAACTGTACCATTGTGAAATAGTGTAAGGGTATTGTAAATAATGCGTTGGCGCGTGTGTATTGTTGTTAGTGGAGCTCGCAGGATGTGATCCGGTTGGGTGATTGGATGTCGTCTTACAGCTGGAAAATAGAACTGTTGACGTATTTTCCACTCATTGTATTGTTGCCATTTGCTAAGGGGTTTTGGTTTGGGTCTAGACAAGGTTGTGTAGCCGGTGGAGGATCTGCTGATGTATTTGTTTGTTTTTATGTGAGTGTGTTGGTTCAAGTGAGTCGTGTCATGATTCCTTTGTTGTTCTTCGCACGGCGACGCATCGAATCAACCCATGAAGCGTATGTTGGTGAAGATCGCCTTCGCCGGCCGCTTGCGATTGCAGAAGTTCACGTTGCGCCCTTGCCCGCCCTGGCGTGAATCGTGCAGCGCCACCAAAAGTCGGTACACGTCCTCTCTGCTCGGTTGGCATAGATAACGATTCTCTGCATCATAGCTGGAAATGTTTAATTGGACATTGATTGCTTTCCGAAAGTATGTGCATATTGCTGGTGTGATATTACATTTTTGAGCAAGCGCAATGGTTGCGAAATGATCAACGTGATTAATTCCCCGAATGATGTTTGTGCAGCAGCAATGTTTTGTCGCAGTAGGACAATCTCGTCTAGTGGCATTCATGCAAATCCCGGACGTTTAATTTTCCTCATTTCACTTTGAGTATTTTTCAACATTGCACTTTTCACATGTCTTGCTTTCGCATGACTAGCCCCTACATATTAAATTCCCGCTATTCGAAACCAAGCCGATTTTAATCCATAAAATTTATGGTATCATTTGACCTTTCATGGATCATCAAAGCCTCACGTACTAATGACTCCTGCGGGTAGGGAAGGTACTCACTTCTGTCGGGGGTTTTGCCTTTTCCAGGGATACTTGCGATAGAAGCGCGATCGTTTCCTTGGACTCAATTCCGCATAGTCCTCTCCGGAGCTCAGGATGTTTTCGTTGGACATCGCAGTTGGCGGTTCCTCTTCCTCCACATACAACAGCGGCAGCCCTCTGCCATCCCATGGCTGCAGTAGCATTTCAGCCAAATAGTTTCCCATGCGCAGCAGTTTCTCCTCTTGGTGATTCTCGATGTTTCCACTTAGACCGCTCACGTATTTAGCCATATCTACATAAAACATATCAAGTATTAAGTTGTGTGCAATATACAGAAAGAAGGTGTGGATAACGCAAAAGCGTATGGATCGACTTTATTGCGCAGAAATGGTTCGCTTGGGAAATGTATCGCTCACCTATATTCTCATCCCCAGCGCCTGTTGCGTCGAAATAGTCGTTGGACGCATCGCCCTCGGCATTGGGTGGGAATTGATGTGGCAAACCGAATGACGTCGTGATGCATTGCAGCCCGAGCAGTAGTATTACCTTCGTCATCCAACCCATTCTAAACAAAACGAATCACACCCCCAACATTTTAATTAACTTGAATCATCACCATCACTGATATGCAAATAATGAACGCCTAAGCATTTGCTCATTGATCAAGTTAATTAGCAAGCTTTGAGTTAACGGAATGGTCGAAAACTCAGTCGTCAAATACTATTGTGAAAACAATTCCACCCACGCGCGTGAACCCCTTCTGTCTGCGACCTGCGAGACCTGTGTTCAAGAACACCGACGTTGAAAGCGGTTCACATCAAAGCCACACAGAGGAGCACCAATAATGCTTGCCTGACGGATATTTCTGATTCAATTTATCGACATCGATACTCACCCCCCCACGACACAAATATGATATCTAAGACGGGCTGAAATTGACTTCGACGCATTGTATAAGTGAAACTCTGAGGAAAATGAAAGTGGCTCATTTTTAAAATAAGCCACGCGTTGGTGGAAAACAACAAATACAAAGCACGGAAAGTGATGGCTTTATCTCCTAGTTTCAACACAATTTTATTTCACACAATGTATGCTTAGTTAGAGTTATTTTGAAATTTATCCCTCCCTAGAGCCTGCAGGCTAAAAATACTGCGTGTGTATCTCTGCAACTTTAGCAGCTTGAATATATCATAATTTATGTGCATCAAGTGAATCCAAAACATAAACAATCCAACAATATCATAAAAAAATAACAAACTCTATTTATTAAAGTTTGGCCAGTTCGTTGGCTCAGTGGTAAACACCTTGGCTGTTCCTATGCAACCCTATACAACCGGGGAGAATATTTGTGTCGACTTTTTCAATGTGTTTTTCAGTGGTACTTATCATGAAATAAAGCATCTTTAGGTTGAGCATTTTCACGTGTAGGTACATTGAAAGTATATAACTGAAAGACCGTCTCAATTTCGTGATTGAAGAAAGATTATACATACATTATAAGTAAAGTTAGGAAACTATATTTTTTTGAGAATTTGTATCTTTCGTTAGTGACCCTTCGATTTTAGTGAATATTATAACTCACGTAAATACATATAGACTCCATTTGGCATTACATTTGTTTTTTGATTTTTAAAGAAAAGTTCGCATTTGCCGTTTTTCTAGTTCATTTTCTAATTTTGTAGTTCATAAAATGTTTATGCATGAACATTCCGAGTTTAATTTTGGACTTTGGCTTCATGTGATTCAGGTAACAAGATATTGTCATGAAATGTAAATCAATAATATAATTTCCGTCTTGTGAATCATAACAAATTAAAAAACGTCCACAGTCTACCTTGATGGTGATATCTTCAAAACAAAATGAAGATTGGTGGAGAATTTAACAAAAGTATTTCTCAATTTAAATTTTTTGTCTACATTTTTCTTCGTTGTATATTTTGTATACTATTACGAAGGTATCAAGTTATGAGCATATTTTCTTTGTGCCTGGGCTTTTAATTACCATATAAAATTTATCTCGCACCGCATCTGAGTAATACAAGACCACCAGCGACAAATTTAATTAACCTATTTATGTAGCGTTCGTCCTTTTGTCTTGCTCATGAGAAAGCGCCTACGAGTTAAGTTACCTGATTTACTTGGATGCATCATAAGGGTGAACTTCCAGCCCAGCAAGAAAATGAAAATTGATAACGATGCTATTTTTGTTGCAACGTAAAAGTTTATCATTCAGTATTTATCATTAGAAAGGGCAAGATTTGTAATTGTATTTTATTCAACAAGTAAATTCTCTAGAATATGACAATGCAACAGGTTTCACATTTTGGGGTAGATTTAAAAATTGGAGCGTTCGTTTTTACTACAGGGTGATATCTATGTGTGGCATGTAAACATTTGAAATTTTCAAACTGTTGTGCAAGAAAATATTTATCGATACTCACATGATTTGTATTCAAAAAAATCCAAAGCGTTAAAATATCCCACGGCCAAACCAAACTCCTTTGCACAAAGTTTAAAACGTGCGTGTATATATGGCTGACAGCTTAAAACACGCGCACTCAAGAGCGTTATGAATTATTTCGATTAACTTTTTACTGTGTGTTGAGCGAGCGTTTTCAATCTTGTGCAACGTCAGCGTGGCGGACGCCGAAAAAGGTAAACAGTTGCAACGCGCGCTGCCGATGGAAGAGTGTGGAAGCCAACAGGGGTGTGCGTGGCGCTTCCGGCCGCAAATCGAGGCGAAGAGGCGAAAAGAATCGCCTGCAGGAGCGATGCGACGAACACGCAGCCGACGAGTGACGAGTGACGAAACGCGTGCACAATCGCTCGCTTTTATATTCGCGTTTTCGGGGGGATTTGTCTGCCTGCCTGCCCGCCGCCGCTGCCGCCGACGACTAGGTTCGCTAGAGTTGCCCGGCGCCTTCGCACCGCCCGCCCGCACCCGAAGTGCACGAACGAAGCGAGATGCCATCATCTCGCTCACCACCCACGTGAACATCTCCCTAATAACCAGTAATGTGCAATGTACGCATTATTCTTGTGATTTAACTAACCATGTACTTCCTCTACTTAAGAATAACTTTAAAATGCATTTTTAGAGTTTTGTAAAATACCAAGATAAGAACTCCTTTTTTATTGTGAAAATATCAACAAAAAATTCGTATTGTGGTTGACCTAAAAATAAAAGATTGTGTTACAAAGTGCTACATGTTCGAAAAGCATTGCTCGTTTTTCTTCTTGCTGGCTACTGCTAATCATTGGATATGATGCTCGCTTTCCAAAAATTGAAAACATTTTACTTTTATTTTTCTCGGAATTGAAGATTATTCACTACATTTATTCGAAATCAATGCGCAACATATCATTTGCAGATTTGCTCCAATGCGCAGAATTGATTTCGTTTTCCACTAAATCCATATAATTTCTTGTTATCTATCTAAAATCCTTTGTTCCACCTAATTCGAATTCAACGAAACACCAAAAAACATCCCCCATTCGAGAATAATTCGTATAAATAGTTACGTGATTTATGTCAGGATCAGGAGTCAACTGCGAACGTTACCCTTCGCAGTTCGCATTGACGTTGGTTTGGCACCCGAGTCAAAAAATACGTGGGCGATATGAGTGTGGTGGTTGTTGAATCATATGGTGCAATATAACTTGGTGATTAACGAATTGTACATGAGCATAAATGACCGCCTGTTTGATAACATCTGGAATCAGGCAAATAAAAAAAACATATTTTCATCGATTGTCCCCACAGATCCAATTAAAAATAAGTAGATGATGTAATAATAAACACTAGATTATAAGCCAGCATATTGCATATATTGCAAACATTGCATCATGTATTATTCGCCTGCATGCTTTTTCTTCAGTTCTCACTTTCCACTTTTTTACGGTCAGGCGACGTAAATATTTGAATGAAGTGCTGTTTAATGTGGTTAGCGTGGACTATCAAGATAAAAGCTCCTCCTAAAAGTTTTTCCTTGTATTCCTTTTGTATCCTCTCCATTCCATGAAACACTTTAATGTTGCAATTGTGGCATTGCCATTTTGTTTGTGATGCTTTTGCTCCAACGCTTGAGCTAGACTGTTAGTATGTATAAACTTTTATTGTCAACTTTTAGAACCAATTGTTTTGCTTTGTAACGATTATTGTTTCATCTGGTTGTGCTCGTCGGTATTTGAAGCGTGATCATGATGTTCGCAAATCTTAATTATCCTTCAGTTTATTATCATTTTGTGGGCGTGACAATAACAACTTTTCATAACTTTAAAAGAGTCCGCGTGATTCCATTCTGACTTTATTATAACTGACGTATCATGGCTTTTATGTGGACTTTTCTTCTTTATTCTTTAGGACAGAGGGAGGTGCAGCAGAAGGGAGTATATTTTCAAGGTTACATTTAATCATTTGCGTAGAAAATACTGATCGTTGTTTTTTTTTATAAATGAGAACAATCCTTATATTTTAAATTGAGTTTTCTTGCGTATTCTTTAACCTCGACCTAGTTACACCCTATGATAGCATTTACTATTAAGTTGAGACGCAGGCAGTGCTTGAAAGTTTATTTGTTTCCGCTGCGTCGAACTTATTGATTCCAACCGTTCATACAAATTTAATTTTTATCACTTTCCTAATGCATCCTCTCAATATAGTACCGGGTGGACACGACCACCCGTACCAGGCATTTTTCTCTGGTGTATGAAGACCTAGAGCTTCCGGAAAAAAATAT
>JARJDQ010000580.1:0-16035 GCA_030264215.1 Geostiba sp. GC000077 | reverse complement strand
GCAACAATGATCCTTGGTTGAGAAGGTTGCAACTGTTGCACATTGTTGTTGCTCAAGTAACTGCACTTTATATCCAGTGATTCTCCCCAATCATCGCTGATCTTTGCTGTTATGTAGTTCTCCTTCCATCGAGAAGGTGTTGAGGTTCATAACTACTGTCTCATGTGAACAAAATTTTGTACGTTTGAATGCACGAACGACATTTTGTACTAAATAATTCCAAAAGTGTATGAAAGGTCGTGAAAGGTCTACGCGGGCACCCGGGTCGTGCAACTTGTACAGCGCGAAAGCGCATGCGCGAATGGGTACGAGGAAGAACGCATTTACGTCACCGTTCAGAGTCGGTAAGAGTAGACGGTGCGTAAAAAGTTGCCTACCGTCGTTGCCTAATGGTATGTACGATATGTACTGCAAGATGTTCCTTGCTGAGGTACTGAGTATTTATTTAACAAGAAATCGTTTAATTAAACCTGTGTAAATATGGGGGGAATGGGGGGTAAATAACTAGGGTATCGATCGGTGGGAAGTGATCCAGAATCGGCGAGTTTATTCTACTAATTTTTACGTTTTTAACAGAGTGGAGTTATTCCAAGGAAAGTGCATTTTATAATGAAAAAAAAATTGCTGTTTAATTATAAGAACTGAAAAACAATATAAATTATAAAATCTATATAAGTATAATTATAGTATCTGTATGCAAGAATGCAAGCATATTTTTAGAATGATAAAGTGTTTACGCTGAGCCCTGAGCCCCCAAAATAAAGGAGCGAAACGAATATCCTTAGCTCCGTCGCAAGGGATAAGGTACAGACGCAAAGATGACTTCTTTGCGCATGTGCAAATTTAAGCAGGTTTTGCGATGACGTCACAATTCGTTCGTATGAAAACAGTTAATTAGTCATGCAACAGGTGTGCTGTGTAAGTCAAGTTTTCATCTAAATAAGAGTGAGCCTAGTCAGTATAATTCTCTGTAATTATACTCGTCTAAACGATAATCCCGTGCGTTTGATGACTAAATGCATAAATTAAATCAGTAATGGCTGCAGTAACAACAAGAGATCATCCTGGAGCACAAACTGCTGAAGAAAGTTGCATTACTGAAACAGCTGAAGCTCCAGATGCTAAATTTGAATGTCCAATTTGTCTAAATTGGCTTAGAGATCCAGTGGTGACTGCCTGTGGACACAGATTCTGCAGAAACTGTATTGACTCTTGGTTAGCGTAAGTAATAAACCATTACTCTCTTATTTGTTCTTCCAAATTAAATAAATATCGCAAATTAATTGTTTAGAAAGGAACATAAATGTTGCCCAGTAGATAACATGAAGCTGCACAAATCGGACATATTTCCTGATAACTTCACAAGGAGGGAAATCTCACAACAGCGAACAAAGTGTCCAAACTTAAAGAGAGGATGTATTGAAGAATTGTCACCTTTGGATGTTGAGTCACACCTTCTAGTGTGTAAATTTAAACCATTGGAATATCAACTACCTGATAATGAGAAGTTGAGGTGCAGTTTTGTTGATGTTGGGTGTGATGCAAAGTTTGATGATGAACCTGGTCTACAGCGACACTTGGATCATGATATTCAAAGACATTTAATGGTAATGTCATTCAATAAAGCACAATACTATTTACCTACATACCTACATTAAAACATTAACTATATTTGTATTTAGTTGCTTTCAAGTGCATATAGAAATTTATCAGTTAATACTCAAGGAAGTGCATCAGCAATTGCACAAGAAGCAAATTTCTGGGATCCACCATCAAAAAGTCCGGGAGCATCTGGATCTACTGGAAATTCAAATGCAGAATCAGTGGAGAACTTTTTAAAGTAACTATTATATTATACTTGACTTAGTTTATTTATTGACTAGTTTAAAGGAGCAACAACAAAAGTCAATCTTAAAATTTCAGAGCACTTTATGAAAAAATTATCGTATTAGAGCAAAAATCCCGAGAACAGGATATTATCATCTCGAATATGTCTGATCAAATCACGGCAAACAACGTGACAATGTCACAGTTATCGCAGCGCTTCTGCGGTGGCAATTTCATCTGGTACATTACCGACTTCAAGAGAAAGATGAACCAAATGCACAGCAATCCGGCCATGATGTTTTATAGTCCCGGATTTTTCACCTCGTATTACGGCTACAAGTTTTGCGTCCGCCTCAATTTATCGCCGCGAAATCCGAATTTTATCGCGCTGCTTCTCCACATGATGAAGACGGACCACGATAACACGCTGGATTGGCCGTTTTGTGGCAGAATTATCATAACAATTGTACATCCCACGTGAGTCAATTTGAAACACTTAAAGTAGAAGTATAGTATTGTACCATTAATTTTAATTCCAGGGAATCTTTTCGAAATATTAAAGAAACGATGATGACTCGTCCAGAATTGGACGCCTTCCAACGTCCCCTACAGGATTTAAATCCCAAAGGCTTTGGTTACACGGAATTTGCTTCATTGGAAGATTTGCTAGCGAATGAATATTTTGATAGCAACCAGTTGATTGTTAGGGTCACAATTCAACCTGTCTAGTATTAAACTATAGTGCTATCAAAAATTATTGAAGCTATTTGAACTTCCTAGGTAATTTCTACGGTTACCTTCTTGTCAGTTTACATTGGAAATTCTATTTGCATCCTTGTTTGTGAAGTCAAAATCCCGGTGCGAAATTCAAATGGCTTCATCATTTTTGATGGCTCAGTATAATTTTAAAAATAGTATATTTGAACATACCAGCTTTCAGTAACTGTTCCGTCCAATTTTCTAAATTAAAAAGACAAATCACTCAACTGAAAAATTTTAATTTTGTCTAAACGAAATATAGTGTTTCGCAATTGTTTAGCATCGAACCAGAACATATGAAAGACTATCGATAGATTTTCAAATGTTGCTTTATATATTTCCCGAATGCAAGTTCTTCCAGATCTCACTCATCTCACGATCGGGATATCATGGTCAATGGCGAGCTTTAGAAATAAAAATGCATTGTTTTTAGGGCTGGAGATGCCTGGCGCCAATCCATGTTGTGATATATCCTTATCAACTCTTAGATAAATCCCTTGCCTATCGCTCTTAATATCACGGTGAGCGTAGGAAACCAACCCGCACGCTTGCAGATTCGCACGCGTCTTACTTCGGGGTCTCGGGCATATTTGAATTTGAATTTTTGAATAACGCGCCATTTAATGTTTTGATATAACAAATCCGTTGAGTGCTCGTGGATCATCGTGGTGGCGTCCTGGCTTGTGATTCGCTGGTTCGCGGGATGCAGGATCGCGACTTGCCGTCTGCCGAGTTTCCTTTTGCTTTGTTTTTCGCTTTTGGTTTTCGCTCCTTTTTAACCGAATCGTCGTTGCGTCTGGACGTGTGTTCGAAATGGATCTGCGTATGGAAGTAAGCGACTTTAAAACATTCCACAATTTTACGCTACGTGAGACTGCAGATATATCGCTTATTGCAATAATTGGATTAAATGGTTCCGGCAAGTCCAATCTAGTGGACGCTTTTTTATATGTGCTCGGCGAGAATCGCAACAAAACCCTACGCATACAACGAATTGCCGACATAATTCGTGTTGGCGCTACGAGGTAATAAACTCTTCAATAATTCGCATGAATTAAGAAATGTATATTTTCATATTTATGACTATACTATGAACATATTCAGCTGCCAGGTAAAGCTCGTGCTGCATGGTAGCCATGCTTTTATCCGCGCGACGAATGCACGTGGTAACTCCAGCTACAAATACAACAACGAGGTAATTCATTGTCGTGCATGCTTTACGCTTAGGGCTTAGCTTTTGTATTAAATGGAAATTCCATAATTATTCCCATGTAGGAAAAATCCTGCCAGGAGTACATGAAAATCATCACCGACGTCGGCGTCATCCGCTGCGTTGGAGTCTATTTCATGCTGCAGAGCAACATCCAAAGTTTCGCGGAGCAGAAGGACAAGGATATGACAAAATGTTTGGAGCGCGTGTCGGGCTCGATAGAGTACCAAGCGGCGCACGAACGCCAGCTGAAACTTTTAGCGGAGCACGAGGAGGAGATGACGAAAAGACGCGCAGAAAAAAACAATTTGAATCGACGCCTGCGCCGAACGAAGGCGCAGATTATAGCCCTCGAAGGTACGACGCGCCTAAAAGAACAGCAGGTAATTAAATCTCCATCATCTACCGGGTGTCCCAAGTTAAATTCGAATCTCTGTTTTGTATAGAAATACTGTGAATTAAAAAAAAACTATGTTAATAAAAGTTGTGTAAGAATTGAGAGGCGCACAAATTAAAATTATTTTCAACTATACTAGGTGCTACACAAATCAGATATAACAACAAATAACATTTTCTTGAATAGAATGATATGCTTTTGAAATTATAGTTTTTTTTTAATTCACAGTATTTCTATACAAAACAGAGGTTCCAATTTTACTTGGGACACCCTATGTATTCAAATATAAATCCATTCTGTGATTGTGTGGTTTATAGGCCAAGTTGGCAATACTTTCGGCATTATTTACCGCGCATCAACTTTCTATGCATTTGGAAGACGCCAATAATAAATTCGCTGCTAAAAGTGCGGAGATTGCACAAGGAACTGCGGATCTGCAAGCGGAAGAGGAGAGAATCGTCCAGCAGGAGCCGCAAAATGTCATCGATGCTAGGGCGCTCGTTCAATCCACGAGGACAAAAATTCAAAATGCTGTAAGTCACAACTAATTAGTATAATTCATTCATATGCATATTTGTGTATGTAGCAAGTGACCAAGGATGAACTCTACATGAAGATCACAAGCGAAAAGCGAGAAGGGCAAAGCCTGGAGCAGCGCAACGAAGGCCTCATGACCGCTTTAAAGAAAATCGAAGCACGCATAAAGAAACTGACTGAAGAACGGTTCGCCAAGCAGCAGGCGATAATGCAGGGCAACGTGGTCGATGAGCGTGCGCTTGCTGACTACCACGCGATCCAGGAGCGCTTGGCCAATCTGCACACCATCGGCATCGAAGACTTGAAGCGCGCGATGCTGACCAAGTACTTTAAGCCTCGGCTGCAGCGCCATGAGAAGAATATTAAGGTTATTTCCGGGAAATATGAGCACTATAAACACGAAGCATTACGCTGGAGAGCATCCTTGAAGGAGTTCGAGGGGATGCTGGTCAACACCACGTTGGAGGCGCTGAACCTGCATATAAGGAAAACTAGTGAGGATCTGCGCCGCGTGCGGGACCAGGTTACCAAGCGAGAGGCATTTTTGGTGAATTCGAAGAACCAGCAAGCAGTTGCTGCAACCGAGGAGTTGCAATCTCGTCTAGTCGGCGTGGTATGTAACAGTCGTTTGAGGTTTGCTTCTTGTTTGCATTTGCTTCTTGTTTTCAGTTTGGTCGGCTGCGCGATGCGATCACGTTGAAATCGAAAAGTCTCAAGCCCGCTATCGCCGCCGGACTGGATGATATGCTCGACGCCACGCTCGTCGACACCATGCGCACGGCGCTGCGTTGCGTCATGCTGCTGAAGGGCGGCGAAGGCGATGACCGCATCGCCAAGTTCCTCATCAACAATCCTGAGTACGCCGCTGGGACCGCGGCTACCGGTATACTCGCGAATATTCCCGATTCCAAGCTGCTGTCGGACACGCTGCGCGTGGAGAACTTGCTGCGTCCAGCGCTGCTGAAGGTGTGCAACGCGATCGTCGTGACAACGGGGGACGCGCACGCCATTTCGCAAAACATGGGGCGCAAGATAACGGCACTGCAGGCCACTTCGAAAGTGGGCGAGGCCTATTCTAAGAATGGCGCGGTCACTGTATATCTGCCTGAGCGCAAGCCAGCCGCTCATGCAGATGACTTGGACATGCTGATTGGTGAAATGCGCGCATGCGTGGAACGTCTCTGCGATAATTACGCTCAGATGGCCGATTGCGTTACGCGCATCGATACGGTGCGAAAGCGCAATGAGTCAAAGTGTAAGCTGCTGAAGGAGGCTGAATATGCGCTTGAGCAGTACGGGCAGTATTTGGTTCGTTTGAAAATCGAGCGGAATGAGACAATCAGGAAAAGCGAATCATTGTCGGATGTATATGCTCTAAGTCATGAACAAGGCAACGACTGGGCAAAGTTCTGCGAGGAGCACAACTACGAAACCGTACAGAGCTTTGAAGCAATCGCATTCTCCGATGGCGCTCATGCCAATGCTCAGAACGAACGCATCAGGAACCAACTTGATGAAAAATTGAGGGCTGGTAAGTTTGATACTTGCTTTTGTGTTCTATCATCTCAAAAACTCAACAAACGTTTTCTTAGAACACGATGAGCACACAATCCTAACAAATGAATTGAAGGAGTTGAATTTGAAAATCAAACAACATAAAGACAAACTCAAGAAGCTTGAGGAGGAAAAGTCCTTGCTATGTAAGAAACTTGAGGAACTAGAGCAGTATCTGCAAACACATTTAATTGTGGAGTGGGAGAACGCATCTGGAGTGTTGCTTCAGATAATTTCCGCAAAGCAAGATGCCTTGGGACACGCCCGGAGAAAGTTGATCCAATTGAAGAGCAAAATTGACGAGGCGACCAACGCGATTAATGCACACCGTATGCAGTGTGAAGTATACGCATATACATTATTGTTAATAGTGTAACTGATGTTTCGATTTTTGTAGCGCAATCACATCATCCTACCCCGAAACGACGATGAATCGCTCGACCTGCATGAACTTCCAATCGCGCTCCTTACCAAGATGCCCCCAAGAGCGTTCGAAGCCAAATTGCAAAGGTATGAGATGGAGCGTGAAGTTATACAGGATGAATTGCGGCAGACAACGAGCAATCGCAATGAAAGCATCGAGGAGGAGAGGGATGCCCTGGAGGAAGAGCACATGGTGGCGGTGCGTCGTTACGAGGAGGCACGCGCGCGCTGGAACGCCAACCGTCTTGAAGAGGTAAAGCTTCGTGAGGCGCGTTCCAAACGCCTTACGGACCTGCTCAACCAGCTGGACGCGAAACTCGATCAAATATATAAAAAGCTAAATGGGCATCCGGGCGCCTGCGCCAAGATCCTGCCCATCTCAGCGGAAAGGCCGTATGAGGATGGCATATCATACATGTGCTCCGCGCCCGGCAAACCCTACTCGCGCATACCGGACCTATCCGGCGGGCAGCGTAGCATGGCGGCGCTGGCATTGTACTTTGCGCTCTGGGAATGCAAGCCCTCGGCGCTGTTCTTCCTGGATGAAGTGGACGTTAGCATGGACTGCGCTAACGTTGACAAGCTGGCCCACTACTTGAATGCGCATCGTCCCGCCGGGCTGCAAAAAACGTTTTTGGTGACGCATAAGCCGGAGATGGCTGCCAGCGCCGACGAGTTGCTCGAATTGGTCGAACTGCCCAACGAGGACGGGGACCTCAAACAGGGCTTGATGAAGCTGCACCTCGGCGAATTTAAATAAATGCGCAAACTAACGTGAACAATCCGTGTATTATTCTTCTTTATTAAGAAATCATTAAATCTGATGGGCAAGAAAACGCTCTTTAAAATGCACCCCGTCCCACCTCCTTCAAGGCTCCGGAAGTGACGTCATCCAAATTTGAAAATTTTGCTCTTTTCTTCAGTATCTTTAGGGATTCTGATAGGCAATAAGACGTTCTTGAAGCCCAACGCCCTGAAGGCTCGGGAAGTGTATTAAAATTCATTTTGATATTTTCTTTGCTTATTTTTTCCGATAGTTTGATGTCGTACGACGGAAAATCCTTCATATTTTCTGAGTGCGTGATCCATTTTTAACTTTGTTTCCGGATTCGGATAGCCAAGAAAGCACTCTCTAAGATGCGCCCGGTTCCAACCCCTTCAGAGCCCGGGCGTGTCTTAAAATTCATTTCGAAATTTGAATAAATATTTTAGATTTTCTGACTACATTCAACGGTTGATTCTTCATATTTTGCAAACGCGTATTCCTTATTTAATTTTCTTTGTGGATTCGTATAGCCAATAAGACGCTCTTCAATGCTTGCAAGATGCACCCCAACTCACTTTTGATGCTTAAAATCGTGTTTATTTTCGCTAAAATTGTTGATTTCGCTTTAAAACCAGTATTTCTGAAGTTAAAAATCTTTGCGCCACGAATCTTCAAAACCGCTCTAAAACTCACTTTTGATGCTTAAAATCGTGTTTATTTTCGCTAAAATGGTTGATTTCGCTTTAAAACGAGTATTTCTGAAGTTAAATATCTTTGCGCCACGAATCTTCTATTCCAGAATCATCTATTTCCATATTTTGCTTTATATTTTCTATTTTCTGAATGCGAGCTCTTAATATCTTTGACGATTCTGATAGGCAAGAAGACGCCCTGTAAAATGCGCCCTGTCCCAACCCTCTCAGCGCCCGGGAAGTGTCTTAAAATACGTTTCAAAATTTTGATTAATTTCTTCAAAATTTTAACGACATGCGACGGAAAATCCTTTATATTTTCCAAACGCGTGTTCCTAAGTTAATTTTCTTTGAAGATTCGGATAGCCAAGAAGACGCTTTTCAAGATGCATCCCACCCCCACCCCTTCAGGGCCCCTAATAAATTAATTGTGTATTTAAATATTTGTGATGAGCCGCGAAAAAGAAGTGTGTATAGCGCAGGTGGAAACAGTCTTCCTTGCTCGTTTTTATTGCAGCAAAATACTCGCACGTAAGACTGTCTTTTCCACCTTAGCCAGTCAAACTACTATGTATTGAAAAGGTACACGCGTTCGGAAAATAAAATATTTGAATACGTTTCAATTTCAGTCAATTATTTGAAAATCCCGCGCATCGATGTGGTCATGTGGAGTGAAAGTGAAAGAGAGAAGCGATAGAGATGCCGTTAGAAACGTCAAAAATGGATTTGGGGAACGAGCCTGAGAGTTACGATAACGAGTTTGATATTTGGACTAGCAATGAGTACTAGTACAAAAAGTTGATAAAAATATTGCCATTTTTTACAATGTTTAACATAGATAAAGTAGATAATCGGTTAAGATGTCTTCCAACGTGGCTTACCAACGACTGATATCCGGGGGAGTTACAGACAAAGCACAAAAACAAAGATTCCATATCAAATTCACACATTTTACACTTGCAACATGTAGCTTACCATTGTTAGCATTCATCTTCTGCATTGGATATTCGTTGATTAACCATTTCGAGCGATCTACAGCAACAGCATGCAAGGCAGTAAATATCCTTCCATCAATATCGGCAGCAATTGGAGGATTCTCACCACAAAGAGAGGTTTGGCAAGCTGCCATTACACTTGATTTCTTGCCAAGGTTTGCTTAAAGGTACCTAAAAGTTGATGCATAATTGATGTATGTACAATATTTGTTTACAGATTAGTTCTAGTTTACATCTACCTGAGGTATAACAATGATACTAGAGGCACAAAGGTTGTTTACATCCGAAGCCTTCTGATGACCATTGAAAACTTTGCACTGCTTTCATTAACATATTTTGACTCCACACATGATTACAGTAAGTAGAAGTGATAGGTCCCCTTTTAACATGAGTATTTATATATATTGTTGCAGCAATTCACCGAAATTCGTTTACATTATTCATAATAACATCTGTCCTCCACATGTTCATTCTGTCATGTGTTCAAAGAAGAAGTGAGAGGTATGAAATGAGACTAAAACGAAGAATTGCCTTTATCAATTCAATGGGGATTGTGTTTGCAATGATTTCCTTTGTGGTGCATGAGCTATGGTGTCCTGAATATGGTAAGTTACATTATATATTAAACTTTTGAACGTTCAATTTCAATACCTGAATATTTTTAGCCTACAGCATATTTGCTTTCTGTGAATATGTTTTTGTGCTGAGTAACATTGCATATCACAGTTCAATAATATTTGACTTTCCCAATATGTACCTGAGTGTTTCACTTAATGATTGTATAAGACTTGAAGAGACGAATTACCGTCACATTACGATGCAGGCGTAAGATTAATTTTAGTTTTTGAAATGGGCAACATGGTAGATGTAGCTTACAATACATCAATCTAAAGTGATGTCATTGTAGGTTAGAGTCGAAGGAGATAAACAAATTATAACTTGCCATTTGAACGATTTGGAAATTTTTGGGTCATTTTAATATTTAATAGGACAGAAGAAAATGTGTAATGCAAACCAAGTGTGATGTAATATTAGCATGATCTGAAAATGTCCAGATCGTTCTAAATGGTGAGTCGAAGTGTTTTTCTCCTACGGCTCTAACTTCAATATCACGTGATTAGATTGATCTATTCGAGTTTTTATATACATAGTATTTTTCTATTTTAGACACTTTGAAATGAATATGAATGTTAAGAAGTTTTTATAATGTTTTATGGGTATTGGTTGTTAATAATCATATAAATAGTGTTGCACAATGAAATCTGTGATGTCACGGCTGTACTATTCCCAAAAAGTTGTATTCACCTTCCCCGCATAATAAAATATTTTACACAATGAATAAAAATTTAATACAGCCTGCATTATCACGTTACGTTAATGTTTAAAATATTGCGAGGTCATTTTATCAGCCATCATACGCGCGATTGCAAGTGAGCTCGTTGCCCCTGGTGAGGGTGCATTGCGACAATGCAGGATACGCCTGCCAATGTTCGTTGCACTGGTATCGAACACGAAATCGTCGATGAGCTCGCCATCGGCGCCCAAAGCTTGGGCGCGAACACCAGCAGGTCCCTGGGCGACTTCCGTAGCTTTCAAGGATGGCACAAAGCGCTGCAACTGCTTCACTTGCAGGCTGGTCATAAACGAATAGAGCATCTCCTTCATGCCCGCAGATGTGTACTTCACGGCCAACTTGCGAAAACCGGAGAATTTCAATGCGTCTGCTAATTCGATTAGGTTGATATCTGACCACCTGGATGGATGGATGGATGGGATATTAATCATATAGTTATAAGCTTGTTATAATTATTATTATAACAAGCTTAAACTTAAACTAAACGCACTATACTGTATAAAACAATGATAAAAGTGACTGTAAAGGCTGGAATATGATCAGAATAAGGCTAAGAACAAGCATAACATCAAACGTTCAGGTATACGCATTCCCTTGTTGCGATTTACGATGGAAATGCGTGCCATCGTGGCATCGTGAACCGCTACAAGGGAAAGCTTAGCGTTATTCTTATTCTGATCAAATTCCAGCCTTAAATCTTACTTGTATCCTTCGCGTTTAAACGCCAACACGGCGTTCGGTCCCAGCCAAATGGATCCATCCATACGCGGCGTGTAATGCACGCCGAGGAAGGGAAATCGTGGATCCGGCACCGGATAGATATTACCTTTGACTAGCTTCTCGTTGCCGGATGCGCGCAATATCAGATACTCCCCACGGAACGGCACGATTTTCGGCAATTCCGAGCAGCCAGACATGACGGCCAATTTATCAGAATACAATCCACCACAGGTTAACACATACTTTGCCTGAATGGTGGCGTCCTTTGCAACGATCTCAACTGGGAAATTAGGATCGGCGCTTTCGCCAAAACCGGCCACCTCGAAATTCAGGAAAATCTTGCCCTGGTTTTCAAGGAAATCCTTCGCATACGCCTTGGTAACTTCTTTGTAATCAATAATACCAGTCATTGGGGACCAGATTGCTCTGAGGCCGACGCAGTTTGGTTCAATGCTTGCTATCTGATCGCCTTCCACCATTTTCATGCCAGGTACGGAGTTTTGAAGACCTCGCTCGTATAATGTTTGCAAGCTCTCCAGTTCAGAGGGATGAGTGGCAACAATCAGTTTACCAACTCTCTTGTATGGGATGTTGTTTTGCTCAGCATACGTATACATTAATCGCAAACCTTCGACGCAAAGTTTGGCTTTCAAGCTACCAGGTTTGTAATAGATTCCTTTAAGAATATCATTAGATAGAAATAAAATTTACTATGAACTATGAGGCAATGTTTATTCAGGGTAAGTTTTAAAAACGTATCTCTATCCACGCATATTGGTGGAGATACTTCTTTCAAGGCCATCTATAAAACATCCATGCATAAAAGTGACGACTAATGAAACACCTTGTATTTAGAAGTTTTTTTTTTGCGAAAGAATTCATTTCTTTTTAGAATCCAACGATGGCATAGATACTTGAAAAACTAACCCTGTATAGCATCAATACCTGCATGAATTACACCACTGTTATGTCCACTTTGATGAGTTGCCAATTCTGATTCCTTGTCCACAAGTGCCATTTTAAAGTTTCTGAAGCGCTGCGAGAGCTCACGGGCGCTAGCCACGCCGACAATGCCTCCGCCCACCACAACCAAATCATATTTGCCCTTAAATCTTTTGAATTATACTCTATCAATGTCATTGATGTAAATGGTAATGCAAAGTCAAAGTGCATTTTGAAGCAACTTACGGTTCACTCAAGTTTTTGTCCTTCAGCACTATTTTATGCAAAGATCTTATTGTTTGTACTGTTCGGTTCATGATCACTTTTATAGGCAATTTAACTAACAATTCAAAACGAAAAGAAGATAACAGAACGAACAGAACTCGGAGAACTTTACAAAACAAACCTAACAAACAAAATTAATTCAGAATTTTGAGGTTAGCAGGAATTTCTACTGATTTTACGAACGTAATGTTAAAATATTTGGGCAAATGCATTTACTTACGATTACGAGAGGACGCGTGGACTTGATGAATCGTTTAACACTTATCTTATTTACAGTTGTTATGTAACTTAAACATCTCTTTCACTCGTATTTATGACGTATGATTTATTTATCACAAAACCTGTGCAAAATGCAAAACAGCAATTCCTTAAATCCAATAGTCTCCGGCCAATAGATAAGTTACATTAGAAGAATAAAAACATAAAAGAAAAGTTAAAAGCTCTATCTACCGGGTGTCCCAAGTTAAATTCGAACCTCTGTTTTCTAACAGAAAAAATGTAAAAAAACGCTGATGACAAAGTTGTTTAGAATTGAAAAATACATCATTTCAAAAGTATATCATTCCATTTAAGAAAATGTTATTTTTTGTTATATCTGCTTTGTGTAGTTGTGTAATTTCTAGTTGTGGGCCTCTAAATTCTACACAACTTTCATTCAGTTCTTTAAATTCACAATATTTCTATACAAAGCAGAGGTTTGAATTTAACTTTGGACACCCGACATAATTCTATAATCACTCTGTAGCATGCTCAGTAGTAACACTGCAAAGGGCAAAACATCAGTCTCAACTTTATTTTCTTCTTCTTGATGTTAATGCGTAATTTTGCATTACAAAGGGAATTATATATCAGGATTTGGCGGAAAATATAAAATTTCAGTGAATGGTGATAGTACATTGAGTACATTTTTTATTGATGGTGATGAAATTCTAAGCTAAGTGTATACAGCGAATTTTTTAAATAAACTTTTTGTATTTTTGCGATTTTTTTGAGTTTTTCTAACTTAAGAGAATGTAAATTGACATCAAAGTGTTCTGCATCATACCAATAGCTCCAAGTTCATCGCAAACCTTCTGGCTTCACAATTAATTATTGATCGATCAACGAACAAATATAAATATATTATAAAAAGTTACGGTATCAAGTTGAATAAAATCGTAAATACCCATTTAAAAAACTATACCGCTTACAATTTTTTCATTGATTGTGTTCAGAATATAGAATAGTACTTTCTTTACAGTCATGTAAATATAAATGAATGAACGCTTTTTAAATTAATTCTTCGAGATATCAAGAGGATCGCTAAATTAATTGTGTAAACAATATTTGAATAAAGTGGGAAACATGAACGAGTCCTTAATGATAGTTTTTTTTTTGTTGTGATTAGTAATGTTTTTTCTTTTTTTCGCTTTTTTTTGGGTTGATTTTTTTGAGTAAAAACGCGCATTGGTTGGTATTCTAAATGTTGTGTGTGTTTGTGTTTTGTGTATTATGTAAGAATTTTCGATATTTCTGTTGAAAGCAATCATGCGAGACACTCACAGATCTAATACATCATTTCCCTACTGTCCTTTCATCTGTCTAAAAAAATTATTATAAAAACCATTCATTCCACACATAATTGTAAAAGTAAAAATAATAACAGCTTAATGTACAATTTCACTAAATTCGGTACGCGCTCCGCGGGTGCCGTGTGTCAAACGGCGATCATTCGATTTAATGGGTCTGCAAAGCGCCGCGCACGATTACAGCTCGCAGGGCGTCGCCGCCCCCCTGATTTTATAGTTGGCGCACCGACCGCATCGCATTGAACATTAACTACACCTAAGGACAATTTACTAATTGCAATACTTAAATAAACATCGGATTGACACCAAAAATGATAGTAAATAACGGGGGGGGAGCAGTAAAAAAGAGGCTGATTGGTGGGATGAGATACTTAGAACTTAAACACATTATTTGAAAAAAAAATTTCTTCTAAGTGACGCGCGCTCGTGTGTTGTTGTTGCTAGTCGTAGGTAAGTCTCCGTCTTCTCTTCGAATATGTGAATATTGGGGGGGGTTTGGTTTGGGTTGGGTTAGAGGTGGCGGTGCGCAACGATGGTGCGCCGCCTCCGCTTGTATATTGTATCTTTCATAATTGCAAAACGTACCATTGACGAGTCTAGTCATCACCTTCCTCTTCCTCCGACTCGGCCTCTTGCAGCCAAGTCAACCACTGATTCACCTGCCAAGCAAAGCAATATTAAAACTCATTATTCCACGTCATGCCTGGCGTGCGTCATTGGAGCAAATGCTTACCTGAAATAGAGCTTGACCTTTTCCAGGGTACACATCGGTAATATCCTCCTTCCAGTTGAGGAACGCCTCCTCTTCCACGATCGACAGATCATACAACGCGTTGAACCACCGGAGCAGTTGGCCGCGTGGGAATCCCTGCGAATAGAAGTGCACCTGCAGTGCGTAGATGGCGATCAGCTGCAGGCTGGGCTTCTCGTGCAGGAACGCATGCAGAATCGGCTGGTAGCGGTCCAGCAGCGTCTTCTCCTTCTCCGTGATGGCCTTGTCATCGCCCCCGGATTCCAACAACGCCTCCTGCTCAATACAAAACAATACATTATTTTGTTGTTATTGTGTACGTAATCAATGTTTATAATATTGTTTATTTACATTTGTGAATGGATACATTTTTAATTTAGAGAGTTTGACATGTTTCGGCCAGAGGCCATCGTCTGAAACTCAGTTTCAGTTTCTGAAATTCAGCCTCTGGCCGAAACATGTCAAACTCTCTTAAATTAAAAATGTGTCCATTCACAAATGCAAATAAACAATATTACAAACAATACACTAGAAATGTGGATATGTTTCAATTACATGAATTTCGGAAACGTAATTTAAGTGAAACGTAAGAGTGAAAGTTACGTTTCAATGGTGGCAAATTCAAATTCTCCCAATTGTTATCTTATTTTTTCGCATATCGAGTGGCAAACAAGCGTATTTATTAATACTATGTTAATATTACTTTGTTTTTACATTTTTATTTGTTGTAAGTTAAATTTAAAAACTATTTTCGATTTTACTTTGCTTTTGAACTATTTTACAATAAATAGCAAATATTGTAGTGTAAGTTGTCTGATTGTAAACCTATAATTATGAAAATTTTGTCATTGTTTAATCTACTAGTGACATTGTACATTGTTCAATTACAAAACAGTTACAATCGGACAGCATACTGTATAATTAAATAATTTGAAAATCCCGCGCTTTTTAAATTTAATTTTCTGAAATGTAACATAAATTTGATTGAAATTTCAAAAGTGAAACTTAGAAAAGATTCATATCTTTCATTGAAATCCACATCACTAGCAAAAAATACACCAAATATTAAATTTTTTTTTGGTTAGTTTCAGTCTGTAATAATAAACAGTTAGGCAACTAAATATACATAATCCTATTATGGGTTAAAGTTAAAAATATTGTTTATCTAATTGTATAGAACTGCTGACTATACAGGGTATAACAAAAATGGCGCATTTCATCTGGAGACATCATTGAGGATGATAAAAGGACTTGT
>JARJDQ010000578.1:0-10030 GCA_030264215.1 Geostiba sp. GC000077 | reverse complement strand
TAAGCAGGGGGTTGATTAAGCCGAACTATAACGAATCCTCCAAACTGGAACTAGGGGGTTGATAGACCAGGGGGGCGGAAACCATGCGCGAAAACAGCCCGGGTGGGTTGTATCCGCCCCTGGGTTTCTTTCATTTCATACTTCAAGTTATGAATTTATATACTTTAAAGAGTGGGCAAAAGTTAATTTATAGAATAACTAGTTAATCTATGAAATAGAAAGCTATTCTATACTGTAACTGCGTAATATAGTTATTTTATGAAATAGCTAGTTATCTATATATATATAAAATTTCACATATTAACGAATTTCACGGTTTAGCGGTAACATATACATAAATACATAAAGGCATACACACTCGATGGATCAATATCTTCCTTCTATCCTTCCTTCTTAGCTATCACGAATGCTGGGTGCAAAGCAAATTAGTCTCCGATAAACAACGGCTGTACTTTATTCAACGTATTACTATTCACTATGTACAATATGTACAACTTCAAAATAATATTTTTACAATTTTGACTATGCAATATAATAAAATGACTTGAATGTTTCTATCATAACTTCATAAATTGATAAATATCGTACATTATATTGACAACATACAAAGGTTTTGTTAGCCTTTTCTTAATGTTCACTACGTTTTTAAAAATACACTTTAAAATTTCTATCTTATGATTTTAATATTTGAATTAAAATCGACAAAACAATTAAATGTATAACTTTAAAACCTCTTCGTTTTTGAGCATTCATATTCTTTTGCACAATTTCGATCAATTTGATCAGCAGATGCTCATGTAAAAATGGTATTTCGTTGCATGAAAATACGTAGTTTCAAAAAATACATCACTAAAAGTAGGAATAAATACTCATCATGGTTCCCCATGCTTAATCTCTTTAGCCGCCGTTTCGCTAATAGAGTCGTCAAAGTCCCCGTCGCGTTCTTCCTCTTCGTCGATAATGCTAATGTCACGAATAGAAGGCCTATGACTACGACGCCATTCTTCGGGCACCATGGGATACTTGGTTTTTGTAAGCAGACGTGGGCCGGAAATCGTAATTAAAATAGCGCCCGTCGGTGCTGTGAGCATGATTGACAGGACGCAAATCATGAGCACCGTTTCGGCGTATTCTTTCTCCTTGCTGGCGGAATTGGCAAGGATTCCGAGGGCTACCGGCCCCAGCGCTGCCTACAATTAGATGACAAAAATCTCATTAAATTCGCTCCGTAAGCAGTGAACCCATATAAAATTCAAAAGACTTGCCTGCACAGTGGCTTTCGCCATCCAACTTAACGCAACAAAGAATTTCTCCTTTAAATTCAGTTTGCAACCGATTCCCAGGAGTACAGTCGCCCCAATCCGGATCAAAACTCCCGCAATCAAACAACCAACGCCAATGCTAACAATATGCGGATCCAACTCGCGGATTTTGATCTGAGCGCCAGTGATGCCGAAGAGGATTGGTTCGAAGATCATCCAGAATATTTCAAAGGCTGTCGCTGCTGGGTTCTCTTCAATATCCCAACCTTGTTTCGACCAACATACCAAGGAGACAAATGCGGCAGCCACACATGCCAGTGGACCAGCTCCTCCGTATCCAATCAGCTCGCTACCAAACACTGCTATTAATCCTCCAACCAGCAACATGAGAATTCGCAGTGGCACCACAAACGGATCGTGTTTTTCCGGCACGAACGAGGAGATTATGCCCCACAGAACTCCAAATCCAATTCCTCCAATGATGGATATAGGGCCTTGGAGAATTTGTGATGTTAGGGAATCATTAGAAAACATGATGCTTTGCATTATTCCAAAGATGGCGACCGAGGTGGCATCGTCAATCCCAGCAACGGCTATGATCAGCGTTGGTATACCTTTAGCCACACCGTAACCCCTCGTGCGCAATCGGAACAAGCACGGCACTACCACAGCTGGGGATACAGCAGCAATAACCACTCCAAGCATGACACCCCAGATCCAGGGTAAATCTAAGAAGAAATGTGTTGAAATTGCTATCACCATCGCTTCGACAGCCCACGGTCCGAGGCCCAATTTGATCACCGTGAACTTCAACCGCTTCAGGGCGTGCGGATCGAGGTCCAATCCAGCGCGGATTAATATTATCACCAAAGCTATTTTCCTGCAAAGAAATGACCATACAATATTAATCCTTATTATTTTCTACTTCAAGAGTTATATACCTTAGCTCCTTATTCACCTCCATAAACGACTCATCAAACTCCACCAAGCCTACATTTTGAAATATCAAACCAACGAACAACATTCCAATCAGGGCCGGTAGAGTGGTCAAACTCATCAGCCAGCCGCCGATGTGTGCCCCCAGTGTTAGCGTAATTAATTGGAAAAGTTGGCCACCTGGTGCGGCCGTTTCGCCCAGCACCGAATAAACTACAAACCATAATAAAACGCCGATGAGGCTTATTGAGATAATCCGGGAGAACTGTCTGTAGGTCGGACAGAATGGATACGGGCACACTTTGTCCCACATTGGGGGAGACCATGATGGATGCTGTGGTTCATTGCTTCTGCACCTTATGCAGAATGAGTACCACCAGGAGCTACAAATATAAAACACACAAATAAGTATTTCGAATAATAATATCCCACCCTGTATAAACAGGGTGATCCACGGCTACTTAATAACCGACGAGGATGTGATTCAACGTCGGATATTGAATCAAAAACGTATTATGTCCGTTTGATCTTGGTTTTCAAGTTATCTCCAATTAAAGATTTCATGGATATTGATTTTCCCATAAAAACACCCAGAAACTCATAAAATAGAAGGGTTAGAAACTTTCTGTTCCTTGCATACGAAACAGAATAATATTTTCTTTGAAATGAAGCTATTGCTGTTCGCACTAAGTTTCAACCCCCAAAGATATAAGATATTCAAAATGAATGATTTATTTTGATAAAAAGATTAATAATATTTCAAGAAATCATAACTTGCAATTGTTGATACTCATGAAACACATTTCTCATCGTGAAAAGTTGGAGCATAGTCTTGCCCAGATTGATGTATTGGTTTAATAAATTAACTTAAATTGTTAAGCAGAGTGAGGTTAGATATTTAAAAAAAAAAACACAATATTTTTATTTTGCCAAGTTTTGAATATTTCGAGTAATAGACGTATTCCAACTGCAATTAGTAACTTTCTAAATTTTTGCATTCGGACGAGCTTAACATTTTCTTTCAAATGAAGTTATTATTGATCTTGTTGAATTTCAGCTCCAAAAGATATGTGAAATTGCGAAATTGGAAATGAATATTTGATTTCTAAAAATTGCTTGATGTCAGCTCTTCTACAGGTGGATAGATCAGATGACAATTTATGGATATAAATCGTTATTTTCAATATATAATATTTAATTACAATTAATAATTAATAAATATTTACATAGAATATATAATTTTTGTGTTGAAACTCTTCGAGAACAATAATATCTTCATTTGAAACAAAATTTCATGCTCCTCCGAATACAAAAATATATAGAAAGTTACTAGTTACTGTTGGAATACATCCATTACTAGAAATATTCAAAACGTGGCAAAATGAAAATATTTTGATTTTCATGATGTCCAACCTCACTCTGCTTAATAATTCAAGTTAATTTATCAAACCAATACATCAATCTGGCCAAGACTATGCTCCAGTTTTTGACAATGAGAAATTAATTTAATGAGTGTCAATATTTGCTTGATAGTTTAATAAACTACTTATCAAAATAAATTATTCGTTTGGAATATCTCATATCTAGTTTCAACTGCAACTTAGCGCGATTAGCAAAATAGCTTTATTTCAAAGATTTTATACTTATTTGTATGCAAGAAACAGGAAGTTTCGAACCGTTATTTTATGAATTTCACGGTGTTTTTCTGGGAAAGACAATATCTATGAAATCTTTAATTGGAGATAACTTGTAAAATAAGGTGAAACGGACGTTTTTCATTCAAAATCCGATGTTGACCTCTTCTGTTTTTGAGAGGTCGTGGATCACCCTGTATATGCAAAGATGGAAATAGGGTATGTGCTTGGTGCTGTGTACTTTTTTTACAAAATTGTGCCACCGTGCTATACAAAAAGCTAATATACATTTTGTTCCAATCTGGAATTAAATTTAGATGCGCGTAGTAAGTAGTACCAAGTAACCAGGACAGGCTGTGTTTATTTGGAATAAATTGTATACGTATTGTCTTATCACCGAGGAATTGGTAGTGTGCAGGGATTCTCTACTTATGTGAGTATTAATATGTGAATACGTACGCAACTGTATCGTGACAACATGGTAACGTTCTGTCACAAAGTTTTTATTGTATTAGAACTTGATACTATTTAGGCAGAGGTTATTGAGCAATTAGTTGAACAAAAAGTGTACTTACTTTTCATCGTCAGCTACATCTGAGAATCTTGCTTTGGAATGTGTTGATTCGCAGATTGAATGTGTGGAATGTTTCTTTACCCGGAGCTGTGCTGAAGTATCACCATTGGTGTGTGGCTTTTCTAGATATTCATCGTACGAGGACATATTGCATAAATAAAATAATATCAACATTAAATTACGTAAAGTTTCTACATAATAGTTAGGACTAGGATTAAAATGATTGTAACTTAAATAACACAGCCAAAAAGCATTGTGATCGAACAAAACAGCGAACACGTGGTTTGTTAAACTGATCCGGTGTTTTGTAAACAGAAAACCGAAAACAGATAGCGGATCATGGATAAATCTATTGATATGTTTTTATTAATTTTAATATAGACAACCACACTAACCATCCTGTTTACGATGTGGTTGAAGCGTGGGTTTACACAATTGATTTCAAACTCACCTTCAGCGTTTATAACGGCGCAGTCATACGTATTGTATATCGTATTAATGTTGGTGTTGTTTAGATTGTTGTGCTGATTGTTCTCAAACGCGTGTGAATTGTGCAGGATGGACTTCTTCCGCACCGGGCCCATTTCGGCATGCTCCGAATTCGAAGACACCTTCCGGCTGCGTGGCGACTCGAACGCCATGTTGTCGTGGCCGCCATCATGGCGTCCGTTGTTCATTTGATCCGTATGCGCTATGATGCTCACTTTCCGGCTGTTCGGCTGCGTCGCCGGCTGCTGAGTGACCGGCAGATCTTCCGCGTCCGCCGTCATAACGACCACTGCAAATGTAATACCAAAAATAAACACTAATCTGAAAGAATCTCCAAATTGCGGATGCAATTAGGGCAATGAAAGTCCTGCAAAACCGACCGCAGGCCATTAGTTACATCAAAATTTGATTTAATTAAGTGTAGCATGAATGAAGGTAGGTATGTAAATTGCAGAAAATGCAAAGAATTTGCAAATCCGTTGCTCAATTAAATATTGTTATTGATCGTTACATAAGTTCAAAACACCGACTTCCGGTACATCTCCGGTTGGCGTGTGGGTATTACAATGGCATCATGATTCGGGAACCTCAAACATTTCAATCATGTCTACCAAACTACATGAAAGCATAAAGCGCTGCTTACAGTGCGAGAGTTAAAAACAGGTTCAATGAAAATAGAAAATTTAAAAATCATACTCGGCAAAATGTTCGCCCTAAAATCACAATCAGCCAACATACCAACACAACACCTCTACAATACAATGCATCACATGTTCGCGGTAAATGACGAACGCTTAGGAATTTTTTAATCATTCCACAATACGACACTACAATCATAATCATAGCAAAGGAATTAAGTACAACATCAAGTGTACGTGCTTTAAAACGAGTATTTTTTTTATATTTGACCTGTATATGTTTAATGTTCGCGCGCGCCTTGCATTTCAAACATATAAAACCGCGTGCTTCTAAACTACCTTGTCAGTGAACGAGTGAACCAACGACACACAGTTGTGATGAAACTCACTCAATCATTTTGCTTCTATTGCTTCAACAATTGTACAATTTCAGTGTTATGGTTGGATCGGATAGATTACAAATGATCCCAATTATTTCGCATTGACTTAATTTGCTAACAGCATAATAGTGCAACATTGAAAATGAAAATTTGATTTATAAGTATTGCTTGATGTCAGCTCTTCAAGAGGTGAATAGATCGCAAGCAATTTATAAAAATACATCATTAATTTTTTTAAATCTCACTTAACTTTTGGTGTAGGAGACTCTTCGATAACACTAATAACTTCATTTGAAAGAAAATGTCATGCTCGTCCGAATACAAAAAGCAGAATGTTACTAATTGCTGTTGGAATACTTCTATTACATGAAATATTCAAAGTTTGGCAAAGGCGAAAAATTGTGTTTTTCATAATGTCCACTCTTCCTCACTCTTCTTAACAATTTAAGTTAATTTATCAATCCATTACATCAATTCAAAGCCAAGACTATGCGCAAACTTTTGGCGAAGAGAAATGATTTCATGAGCAAGTTATGACTTCTTGAAACTTTATTAAACTATTTATCAAAATAAATCATTAATTTAGAATATCTCCTATATTTTCAATGAACATTTTTTGCTCCTTCGTATGCAAGAGAAAGGAAGTTTCTAACCGTTCTTATTCTTTGAGTTACAGTGTGTTTTTGTGGAAAAAAACAGGAAAGTATGCATGCAATCTTTGACTCAAAATCCGATGTAGAATCATTTTCTCTTCGGATTTTAAATGGCCGTGGATCACACTGTAATTTTATTTAAATAAAAAAAAAGATATATTTAGCAGTTAATTAGTAACACGTACATTTTGCGCTCCAATCTTCAATCAAAGTGCTAAATAACGCCCAGGCCCAGCAAATATTTCAATTACGCAATTGGCATTAATCAATTTCGCGGCGACGCGTCAAATCAACATTAATTTCACGCTTTAAACTATTTCATAATACCGTTGATTAAAGTGCACGTCACGTTTCAGGTGTACGAAATTATGCAATGGGAAGTCATAGACCGTTTGTGATGTCAGTCTCACAGTAGACAGTAGTATCCCATATTGATAAATGCAATGAAAGCGTTCGACGCGTATTGTTTACCGGATAATAACCAACACTCGTGTGTGGAATACGCCGCTATCCCGATGAATATATTTTGATGCAGGTAATTAAACTTATCGGCAGGTCGTTTACACGTTACACTTTATATACGTTGTGTACATTACATGCGTACATTCTTCAATGTTATACGAATATGTGGAAAGTTTACTATGTATTTCACTTTTTTGATTAAAACTATATTTCTTTTAAATCGCCAATTTCATTATTAATCAAGCAATTAGTAACTTCAATGATTCAGTAGTAGTAAGTTGGTAGTCAAAGTAGATTACACTTTTTTATTAGACTTACTTTGACACTTTGTGTCCACATCAAACAAAAAAAAACTATAAAGATGGACTACATAGTAATAGTAGTTTGTTTAGGATTGGAAAAGTTACTTTATGCATTCAAGTGCTATGCTGAAAAAAATATATGTTGTTCTTCACGAAGAGTTACAATTATTAGATTTTTTTGCGAATTTTTTGAAGCCTCCAAACGCTCGAAATAAAATTCCATAGTTTGAAATTTTGCACTATAAGTCATACTCGAACCAGTTTTAGCATGGCGTTGGCGTTCGGAGTGTGACTCATCACAAACTTTGAAATTTTATTTTGACCGTTTGGAGGCTTCAGAAAAATCGCAAAAAAATCCCAGAAGTGTAACTTTTCAAGAAGAACAACATATATCTTTTCCAGCATAGCACTTGACAACCCTCTTATACCCAACATGTACACCCTACTTTCCTTCGACCACCAAATGATGTATTTTTTCAAACGTGACTTGATGTCACATGTGTTTAAAGTGAGTTACAATGAACAGTGTGATTAAAATACATTTAAAACATTATTATTATTTATCAAAAATTGCTGCTTTGAATAATCAACTTAATTACTCATATTTCTACCTTAATTATCAAAGAATCCCAAGACAATACGCATTCCTTTAAAGAATACCACTGACTGATTAGCGTAATTTACTTCCAATATCCAATACCCGTTTGAAAAAAAAACGTATAAAAAACTACGACTGCAAACTCAGGCAGAACAGTAAAACTGCAAAATATAAAAATAAATTGTGATATCTTTAATGTATTTAAATTAAGCGTTCTTTTTCGTTTAAGTAATTTGCATTATTCACACGATAATAAAGCTCTTTGTGTGATCAAGCAAAGTAAGTGCACACTCGATTATCGATTGACACTGCATCATTGAAATTGAATTTTTATCATTTCATTGCCCCAAGATACGCTAGCATTATTTCATAAATAAATAGTGTTATTTCCAATGCCAGTTTTATACTATCATTATAGATGTAGTTTCTTATCGATTACTCATATGCAGCGCGAGGGCAATATCGCCATATAATTTGATTGCTGAATCTACTATGATGAAAATGCCCATCACGTCCCTTTGTGGTATCTATATCTTTGGGAATAAATTATAATGAGTTCAATACGCGCAATTCATGATAAACCTCGATTAAATCTAAGCACAAAGCATTGAGGTTGTTATTGTAATTTAAGGGCTTTACGGGACGATTAATGAAAAAAATACTGAAAATGAAAAATGAAAGCAATTTTTGAATAGGTTTTGGGATTTATGACTATTAACTTGCTTAAATTAACACAATAATTACCAATGGTGAAATTGTGGTGAAAAAAATCAACACTTTTGTTCTTATAACATTTCTATTTCTATTTGCAGTTTTTTATGTAGTTTTAAGAATGCAAAAATGCAGTCTATGATTTTACTTATCTTTAACCCTGAAACCAACATTTGACTTGGGTTTTATTATTTGACAATAACTTCAACGATGTGAAATATTCCAAGATTCTTTACATTTTTCTAAGAACGCGAAAAAAAAAGATGCCTACCTCCTTGATTATCTTCCCTCATGTTTCTCTTCAGTGGTAGGTAATTTGTTCAAAGTTTCATTTTTTATTAATTATTACAAATAGCAAATAAGTAACAAAGCACTTTGATAATATTAATATTTAGAACTCCACAGTGTTTAATAATAAAGTTCGGTTAAAGATTTCAACCGCTGGGATTCTATTGCCATCCGTAATTTTCGGGTGTCACTCGCGGATTGCAGCGATGAAATAATGAACGAGCACTGACGCGACGAACATAATTGAGATTCTTCGAAATGCGGGACTGACTGATCGCTTCGCCCACCTGACGTCCGGCTATATATCGTTTGAGTTTATTCATACCTATCGGCAGCACCGTGCCGCGCACAACGTGACAACTTGACGCGCGCGATTTACCTGTTGGCGACGAAGCCGATAGGCGATACGACGAGGCGCGCCGCGCCGACAGCAAAGCTCCTCCACTGAAAATGCCTTGTGGTTGTGGTGCGTGTCTGGCTTTGGTGCTATTAAAAGAGCATTTTTCTAATATCATAATACGTTATTCTTTCATTAACTCTCATTAACTGTCCTACTGATAGACAACTTGGTAATTCTATAATTAAAAATTAATGAAGGAATGAATTTGCCTGGCAATTGTTGAAAGTTACTCTATAGTTATAATCTTATAAACGATTGCAATATAAACGATTATTAACATACAGGGTGGACAAAATTTGGCGGAAAAACGCCAGATAATTTTGTAATTTATGTCAAAAGAAAACGATAAGCTTCATACCAAAATGCTTAGAAAGTCTTCGTTTGGCCTCACGAGATCTTCAAATTTTGAATTTTTAGGTTACACGTTATGCATAATAACAGAATGCTTTATAGTTGCACAGCAGCTGTTGTAAGAATCCAACACTTCAGTAAAGACAGTTTTCTCTTAAATAGCATTTAACCAGAATGGTTAGCACTTTAATAGTTATGCGAGTCATGCGGCGCGCGAAGTGATGCATCCGAGTGGAGCGGCCAAGTGGTATATAACGTTTTATCGCTCCCCATTTAAGTTGGCACTTTTTTATATGGATTTAAAAGCGTTCTTGTAACAATAATTCAATCCCTTCGACCGATGAACACAACT
>JARJDQ010000577.1:0-10098 GCA_030264215.1 Geostiba sp. GC000077 | reverse complement strand
TTTTCAACTATACAGAATGTTGCACTTAAAAGCTACAGACAAAAATATACCATTTTATAAAAAAAAACATATTTTTTGCCGTATCTTTTTAGTGCAACACTCTATATACTTGCAAATATTATATGGTTGTGGAGATTTCAATTCTGAACAACCTTAAAATATTTTCAACTATACAGTGTTGCACTAAAAATCTACAGACAAAAATAAACAATTTTATTTAAAAAAATATATTTTTTGCCGTATCTTTTTAGTGTAACACTCTGTATACTTGAAAATATTATAAGGTTGTGGAGATTTCAATTTTGAACAACTTTTGTCAAAATGGTATTTAGAAATTATTAATTTTTCTACCCAAAATAGAAGAATCCCCTTTTTCAGGGACACTCAGTATATGAAGAACACGAAATTATTATCGTCACAATATCCTTATCTCAATATGCATACTGGAGGAAATCATGTCCAAAAATCTGTTACTAGCACCCGGTCTATAACCTAAATGTTGTGCTTACGATCGCTTACGAACTTACGATTCGCTATGTGTATGTTTGGTTGTCTATCTTATTTCTACGAACCTCGTAAATTCCGACCGAAATTCATTTGTTTATTATTTGTTAAATATTTATAGTTATTTGAAATGCAAACGCGTTTCAATCAAGATGAACGATTCAAAATGGACGCGCGTTTCGCCGAAGGAGATTCCACCGACGCAGACGTAGACGAACTCGAGGACGATGGCACGCCAAACGGCGTGGACGCATTGCAAACGGAGGAACAAGCGATGCAAATGCAGGTGTTGGGTGAAGTTCTCAAGAAACGAATTGCGTCAAATGCAACGAAGTCGCGTAAATCAATGTTACGCTTCGATCCCAGCCAACCGGGGCATTCAAAATACGAAATACCGGCACATAAAGAAACTTCTAGTAAAACGAAGAAGAGTAAAGATAAAGAGAGGAAAGACGCGATTGCAGCAGAAGAAGCAAAACTTCCGGAAGTTTCGACCGAAACGTTCTATCAAGTAAGCGAAAAGATTCCGTTTCATGAAAGCGGCGCCGGGGAAGTCTTCAGTTTTCTGAAGACGTTTGGTCGTGGTGACGACGTCGACCGAGGTACGAGCGAGAATGATAACGTTGATAGAAATACAGAGAAAGAAGTAACTGATGGCGGTGAGCGCAAGAAAATCAAGAAAAGTAAAAGTGGAGAAAAAGCGTTCAAGTACGATTCATCGGATGCCGAGGACGATAAGGAAGTGGAGGTCCAAGTGCAGGACAGTGAGAAGGTTGAGGAGACGAAGTCTGTGAGCTTGGGTCGTGGTAAACTGTGGACGGAGCCGTTCTTCTTCAAGAGAGACGATTATCGCTTACAAGGTACACATTTATAAAAAAAATTAAAAAGTTAAAGTTGTTTTTGGTTTGTTTTTCTGTGTCCCTAGAGGGTCTTGACTTTGTCAAACGTATGTTCGGCTTGGAAGACGACGGGACCTTCTCCAAGACTCGCCAGGACATGAAAAAGATCGTGAAACGCAAGGTGGCCTCTTATCAGAAGAAAAAGCAAATGTTTAAGAAGAAACTTGGCTCATCGGCGAACAAACGTCGCAATCGAGTTGCTAAAGCCCTTCATCGAAAATCCAGATCTTAAGATAGATAAATCATTTTGTTAATCATGAACAAGCCTAGTAAATCTTTCAAAAAAAAGTTTGTTCTCTTGTTTGATTTGCGTAAGTAAAATTATATTTTTTGTACAATTTTCGAAGGAGAAGAAAACAATATCAATACCAAAACGATTAATACTAGATATTATCAATAGTTAGTATCAATATTGCGTTTATCTAAATGGCGGTATTTCTTTCGCTTACTTATCATACAGTAAGCCCTTAGTTTAATGTGCGATTTAAACTTTGTAAACATTACTCAAATATTGTAGTTGTAGTTCCTTAAGTCTTACAATCGCCGAAATCATCGCGTCTTTATCGACTGTTCGGGCTGAGCGCTATACTTAAACCTAAATCTGCTACATTCAAATAACATTAATGATTCGTTCCATTACTTCAAATAGTTTGTGTTCGCGCGTTTTCTCTCTTGGGACAGGAGTGACACGACACTCCGATAAGTTTCTAAATTAATGCAAAATAAAGCAAAAACGCGCGCGCGTATCCCGATCTCGAATTCCTCGAAAACCCAGTTCGCATCGACCTCCTTCCATAAATATATATAATATATAAAAATAATCGATCACTAAAGTGGCAATCGTCTTGGAATTTCCTTAATTTCGACGCTCGCCGCGTGGTGTGGTGGTTGGGTGAATGTCTTGTGGTTGTTAGGTTAGTTGCTAGTAGCTAGTGATGACGAAGCTAGACGTTTCACTCCTTGGCGGGCACCTCGATGACTCGCGGCTTGTCGATGATGCGCGCCGAGCGGTTGCCCTTCTCCACGATGCCGATGATCCACGCCTGATAGCCCTCCTGCTTCTCGATGTCCTTGCAGTAGGCGGCCGCCTGTTCGCGCGGCAAGCAGATGAGCAGCCCACCGGAGGTTTCGGCCGAGTGACCCTGCAGCAGCTGGAACATATTGCCGCACGCCTTCGCCACCGCCGCCATCTTGGCGATGACAGGCAGATTGTGGATGACAAAGGACACTTCGTTCTTCTGGTGCGAGGCGAGCGTCTGCGCATGGCCGAGCAGGCCGAAGCCGGTGATGTCGGTGGCGCCGTGCGCGTTGTACTTGTGCATCAGGCGCGAGGCGATGCGATTGAGGCGCGCCATCGAGTCCATCGCGCGGTGATACGCCTTGCGTACGTCCTCCTCGCTGACGACGAGCTTGATACGGTTCCAGCGTTCGGGTTGATCCAGCCATTGATGCGCGTTCACCGCTACCTGTTTCGCGCATAAAATACAAGTTAGAATTGTTAGAATTTGTGGAAATCGCCAATAGACCGGACCACCGGATGCTAGTAACAGATTTGGTGCCTCTTGGGGTATATTGCTGTATGAATATTGTGACGATAATAAGTTAATAAGCAATATATAAATTAATAATTCCGTGTTCTTCATATTAATATATTATACCACTAGGGTGTAATGACTATCAGTAATCACGAAGGTCGACGTGTTGCGGAGTGAGCCGAACGGAGCAGGTCGACTTTGATGACCTCATGTGACCAAACGAAGAGAGTTGGAACATTTTTGTATGATTACACCCTGTATATAGCTTATTTTCATTGTCGCAATATCCATACCTCAATATAAATCTGTTACTAGCGCCCGGTCTATAACTGAGCGTTGATTTTACCTGTGTGCCTAGGGGTTTAGTGAGAACAAGCACATCACCAACCACAGCATTGTCAGGGACAATATACTCATTGGGTTGGCAAACGGTGGTTGCAACACCGCCGATCGTGCACCAGGGGTTGACGACTGTCTGTCCGCCAGTGACCGTGGTGCCTGCCTCCAGGGCGGAGTCCTTGAAGCCTCGCATAATCAACGGAATCACGACATCACGCTCCTTTTCAGTCATCTTTGTGCTTACACCCAACAGCATCAGCATGTTATCACACTCAGTGACGCCCATCGCGTACAAATCGCTCAGCACATTCGCGCAGGCGATCTTCCCCATCATGTACGGATCATCCACCAGCGGGTAGAAGAAGTCAGTGGTCTGCACCAGACACAAGCCACCGTGACGCAGCGGCGTTACCTGTTGCCGGAAAGAAAAACAAACAAGAGCTTAGTGAGGTTAGAGCACGAAATGCCTCCTCGCGCGCATACAGTGTGTCCGCGCCGCAGCACTTACCGAACAATCCAAGCCGATGCCGATGCGCGGTATCGCCATATGCATGAAGTGCGAATGCTCATCGCCGGCATTGTTGTAGTCCTGTTGGAGGCCCTCGACAAGCTGATTGAGCACCTCCTGCGGCACCTTGCAGCCGCGTCCTTTCAGGTCGGCGAAGCGCGTGAGCCGGAACGTCGCCTCCAGGTCGTGCGCGAGCGGATCGAACGGCCGGCGGAGCGCCAGCGCGTTCGGATTGCCCAGCTCGAGCTGCACGGAGCCAAGCGCGTCCTGCTGCACGCTCGTCACTTGGTAGTCGCCCATCGCCGCACCGATAATCGAATTTGCCCCCGCACTCGCAACACTGGGTAGAGGACGCCAAAAACGCCAAGGAGGTGAGAAACGCGCGCGCGGGCCCGAAGGTAAGCGTTTCTCAAACAATAATACGGGACGCTCGCTACTGGGAGTACCGGGCACAATGGCGCACGGAGCGATGGACGCGGAAATGTAGCGCGCAAGCGTCGCCGCCGTGATGCGCTGCGATTGGCTGCCGTTCGGCAGGTCGGTGCGGCGTTTGGTACGCTAGCGTCATTAGCGGGAAGTGACGTCACGCGCCATCCCCACCATACCGAGCTGAATGCATCGACTGGCCAACATTTTCAAATTCATGTCGCATTTGCCATGCGAAAAACATAGAAAACCCGCAGAAATCCTAACATTTATCACGATAAGTGCTGACATTTTAAAAATCTCACGAAATAAGCTCGAAATTACCGTGATTTTCAGCGTTGCGCGATGATTTTGTGCGCGGTATTACGGTGGTGGGGGAATGCGATTTAACGCGCTGCTTTGTTGTAGCATGCGCCGCCAGACCTGAGGCACCCAAACTTTTAAAGAAAATTTGAAAAGAAAACATTAAATATCCACTTAACAGATGCAACACTCACCAACACAAATTATTCACTTATGCTATAATTCCTGTACTACTAAATAGCAAATATTTGAAGCCTTGAAACGGTGCAGACTTTTTGTCATTAAATATTATTTGCAGCCAGTTTGTAACATTCAGACCACTGTTATATAGCGTGTTCTAATTGGTTTATTTGCATGTCCAAAGCCAAGGATTTAATTTCAAAATAATCAAAAGCACAATTGCATGTAAGAATGTAAGCAATGTACATAGGTTGTACACATCGATGCGTTCAATTTTTCTATCGATCATATTCCTGCATAATATTACACAATTAAGCAAAAATTCGTTAACTAAAGTAGAAAAAGCAATTAACCTCCAAACTCTCAGCGGCCTCAGCGCACAAAGTTTTCCTCAACGAAATACTTCGATAAAAACAGCTACAACTAACGACAACATGATTGAAATAGATGGTTCAGTCCTTGAAGGGGTAAGTATTGATAACAGCATTCAAAATCACCTTAATAATGTGGTTTTATTTAATTATTTATGAAAAACCAAGGGAGGACAAATCATTCGCAATGCCCTCTCATTAAGTGCTCTCATGGGCACACCAATCAAGATAATCAACATTCGCGCTGGTCGTGATAAACCAGGACTAATGGAGCAGCACCTCAAGGGCCTGGAACTAATCCAAGCCATCACCAGTGGACATACACAGGGTGCAACAAAAGGTTCAACATCTGTAGAATTCCATCCTGGTGTCATCCAAGCTGGATACTTTAAATCTCTGGTAAAAACCGCCGGCAGCACATCATTAGTACTCCAAGTTGCTTTACCCTGCTGCATTTTTGCACCTGGTGAAACACATTTGCACCTAGAAGGCGGCACAAATGCTGAAATGGCTCCCCAAATGGACTACATCACTGAAGTATTCAGACCCAACTTGGAAAAAATGGGTGCAACATTCGATTTCGACCTGGTGAAACGAGGTTACTTCCCTCGAGGAGGCGGCAGGGTCGAACTTACCATCAAACCTGTTCAGGAGCAACTTCAACCTTTAATAATGGAGGATATGGGAAATATCACTGCAATTTATGGCTGGAGTTTCGCAACGGGACGCATGCACTTGCAGGAAGCAGAAGAAATAGCTAAAGCTGCAGAGGAAACTCTTAAAAATTTCAAGGTCAAGGTGCAGATTGAGGTGTACATGGAGGATAAGAAGATTGCGCCGATTGGTGATTGCGCTGGAATTATGTAAGTAACAATAAAGCACGATTTATAGTACGATTTTAGCCGTAATTTAGTCGGAAAAGATTAATGTTATGATTTCCCTAAACGCATTTATAGTTTGAACGTAAGAATAGTAAGAATCGTACTACAAATCGAGCTTAAAAGTAACAATAATTGTAAAAATTATTTACAACAAAAACTTTAGCCTTGTGGCCGAAACAAGCACCGGTTGTATTCTCGGAGGGTCTGGTCTGAGAAATCGCTCGAATACTTCAACTGACGTGGGGAAACACGCCGCTGAAGAGCTCGCCGAGCCGCTGCGGCGAAAAGTCTGCGTCGATGATCACTGTCAGGATCAACTCATCATTTTCATGGCCTTAGCAAAAGGAAGATCTAGAATGAAAGTAGGCAACATTACAATGCACACGAAGACAGCGATTCACATCGCTGAGCTTCTCACTAAAGCGAAATTTACGATAAAGGACTATAGTGAGTACAGTATCATTGAATGCGAAGGCATCGGCTATCAACACAGACAAGAACAACAAACGTAGTAGGCTAGTGGGTAGCCCTCTGTTCAGTTAACATTTCATTTCTTTATTCATTTGTTCATGTTGTAACAGCCTATTGTTTAGGTTTAAATTATAAATACACAAAACGCCACAACGCAACATGCATGGATTATTTGGGCTGAGCCGCTGAGCGATTCCAAAGTATTTCGATTAGAATGAAGTAACAAGTAAATTTGACCACACAGGCGAGACATCACTAGTGTTTTAGAAAAATAATACTGATTTCTAGTTGTTCTAGTTGTTTCTAGCCAACTATTCCAACTTGGAAATGATGCAAGTAAAACGGGGGTTCGGGGGTTATCTTTCCGACAAACACGATTCGATGTTTTCCTGTGATATCAAAGCCTCTCGTCGGGGCAAAGAGACGGCATTAAATCAAATTGGGATGGGAAAATGTTCAACTTACTGTGTGCAGCGAGGCGCGCCTCAGTTGTTCGAGAGAAACTCGCGCTCCAGCGCCGCCCCCATCATATTCCACTCGCCATCATCGGCTTCGTCCTGCGGCTCGGCGCTGGCGTCGCTATTCGAATCGTCCGCCGAGTTCGCCGACTCAGCGTCCTCGCCGCGTCGACATTTCGCGCTGGGATACTGATCCATCGTCGAATCGCCATCGCCGTCATCATCTACATCCGCGCGCTCCTCTGCCGTCCGGTCATCATCGCGTGACGCCTGCCGCATGCGTTTGAACCCTCGGGGCGCCCCCGCCGTCATCGACTCCGCCGAACTGGACGACTCGCCTTCGTCGCCCTCGTCCTGGAGCAATCTCGCTGCCAGTAGTTTCTCATCGCCCATGTTGTTCTCGCTCTCCGCCTCGTTCTCAGTCTCATTGTCAGCGTCGTCGGCGTCGTTGTCGCTGTCGGTGTCGTCATCATCGAGTATGTCCTCCACCTCCTTGTCCATGTCGGCGATGTCGTCGCTGGAGAACGACATCAGCGGATTGATCGTGTCCATGAAGCGGCCGCTCGGCGTGCGTTTGCGCGCGGCTGGCTGGTCGTGCGTCGGATAGCTGGGCATGTGCTCCGGCGAGCTGCAGTGCGGCGGCGGATGGCGGTTTTTTGAGCCCTTGCTGCTCAGCGGGTAGATGGCCTCCTCGATGCGCTCCCAGCGTTCGGCGCACGCCCACAGCCAATCCGGCGTGACGATTTGCAGATGCTTCTTGCGCCGACCGGCGTTGACCTTCGCCGTGCCGGGGCGCACGGCTACAAGGTGCGTGCTCTCGTCGTCGATGTCTTGCGTGACGATGGCGCCGAGACTCCGCGCCACCTGGTAGGCCTTGCTCTGCTCCAGTTTGATGATCGTCGGCACCAAACCGCTGAAGACGAGGCGGCAGCCTTTGAGAATCTCACTGCGGACGGCCGGTATTACGACTTTCAGGTCTGGCACACGTCCGGCCTCGAGTTTATCGTACTCTTCGTAGAAGCGCCGATGCACTAGCTTGAGAATATCCTCCAGGTACAGCAGATAATCATCAGAGTCTTCAATCTCGACCAAATCTTCATCTTTTTCGGTTTTATCCTCTGATGACTTGGGCTTTGTTTCTGATCCTGATCCTGTTTCTGTTTCTTCCTTCTGCTCAACCACCATTTCTTCTAAGGTGTCTTTGGACTTTTGGGTATCGCTAACAGTATCATTTTCGGGCGGTTTTTGTACTATTTCTGGTGCCGGAAGTTTTTCATAATCATCATCAGTTTTTTCATAGTTTTTCTTACTTTCTTCACATTCTTTCGTCTCCATGGCAATGCTAACTTTATCAACGATTTCAGCATCTTCAGTTTCCATAAACTCTTCCTTATTTTCCTCTTCAAGTGGAGTCTTCTCATCAGATGTGGGCGCTTCTTCTTTTTTGGGTTCTTCTGCTTCCGGCTCCGTCTCAGATGGTTGTTTATCATCAGAGAATTCAGAACTTTCGCCGTTCGTGGCCTTAAGTACATTTTCCTGTTCTTTACTCTGTTCCTCAGTCGCATCCACACCGTTTCGTTCATTACTCTCCTCCTTTTCGGATCCCTCCGAACTGCTCTCCTTCACCTGCTCGCTCTTACCGTTCAGTTTGGTTTTCTTAATGTTGCTGAGATCGACGCCGTCCTTGCTGTCCTTGCTATCCGCTTCCTGCTTGTCCAAACCAGGCGGTGCGTTGATATCGCCCGTGTGCTTGAAGAAATGGTACGGTTTCACGTGGATGAGGTTCGACGCATGGTTCCACACGTCCTCGCGATCGTCAATGATGCATACCATATCGTCACCGCAAGGGAACAACGCTCTAAATGCGAAAACAAAGGCATTTGTTGATTTTTTTTTGTGTATGTTGTGTTGCCTATGCTAACTTTATTAACGTACCTCAAATTTGCTTTCTTGCTCGTCGGATCAAAACATTCGTCCCGCGAGAGAATCCGATTGGCGAAGTAGGCCTGGTCGTTGTCCAGGAACATCGCGATCATGTGCGCATAGTTCCGCGCGCCGAACGTGCAGATGTGCAGCTCAAAAAATTTGGAAATATTGCTTAGGAACGTGTGCGTGCCGGGCCGCAGCCGCGTGTGATACCACGGCGAGTTCGGCCCGAACAACTGGAAATGATAAACGTCTTTAATATTCGGAGGTATGTTGTCGTTCGTCGTGTGAATGAGCGTTTGATCCAAATCCACCAGCAGCACCAGCTTCCGATCGCGAATCAATCGCTCGCCATCAGCTCTCCCCAGTTTTTGTGCAACCTAGGCAACCAAATTGACATTAACATTTTTTGCCAATCATCAACGCGACAGTAAAACTTACTTCCTCACTAACTTTTAACTCAGGTATGGAATGTACCATGGGAACTGACGCCGAACGGTTCGCATCCTCCTTCCGCAGGTCCGCGCCGCACTCGGCGCACATGTCCTTCATCACCGTGGGATGAACGCACGCTTTCAGCCGCAACAGAGGCTCCCTGAAACGCAAATCGCATGATAACAACAAACATTCGCATTCTCGCATGCGAGCACGCAATCGGGCGCGAAAATTTGAATCTCCCGCCGCGCGGCCACCGCGCACGCACACACTCACCCAGCGCGGACGACGGCACCTTCCGGTGCGATCAGCTCGTGCACTGTTCCAGCCTGCGACGACTTCAGCTTGCGTTGTTCGGGCGTCTGGACCCCATCGAAGTCGTACAGGAGGATCACGCGACCGATCGACACCGCGCAGCCGGCACTCACTTTCCATTTTATTATCTTTATCGGCTTCAATTGTTGCAGCGACACGAGCACCGTATCGTCGGCCATCTTAACAGGAAATGCGCACCGTGTCCGTGTATCGACGAGCGTGCGCGCCGGCACACGATTGGACGATGCCAGACTAGGTGTAAACATGGTTGCCTACTATAAAACATCATGAAACAATCAAAAGGCATTCAACAAAGAAAACAACTAATGAACCCACGAACAATGATCAAGATAATGAGCATTGTTCCATTAATTCTCACAAACAGCTATAACGTTAATGCAATTCATCGCTCTACTTTCGCGTTCCTACTGGTAAGCTCTGTTAACAAACATTATTACTTTTGCATCTTGATTGAATTTGAGTTTACAAATTTATATTTATTTCAAATACAATTCGATTACACAATTTATAATTATGTTTGTTTTCT
>JARJDQ010000567.1:0-23954 GCA_030264215.1 Geostiba sp. GC000077 | reverse complement strand
ATTTAAAATTATCGGAAGTTTAAAGTATAGATATTTCCGGAACGGAACACATTAAAAGCAAACGAATTAGAAGGAACACCAACGAGAACTACAAGGAATAACCCTCATTCGTTAATTTAACTAAGCTTAGTGGCTTAAACTAGTGAAAAGACCCCATTAAGTGCTGTTCAAATTGTTATGACAACGGTGAACACATGATTGTGTATATAGTATATTTCCTTTTTCTAACGTCATTAATTAATAATAAATCAAAAATTTGAAATGTATAAATACCACAAGGTCTTCTCTTCGTTGATTTTAACGATTCTTCGAAATGTAACGCATCGATCATACGCCGATTACAGCAAAACCATTGCAAATTTAGCTATAGATAAGAATACAAAAGTAATTGTTCAAGGATTTACCGGAAAACAGGGTACCTACCACTCCAAACAAGCTATTGAATATGGCACCAACGTGGTGGGCGGTGTATCTCCCCGAAAAGCTGGACAGACTCATTTAGGTATCATGTATATCATTTTTATGTAATTAACCCTTAGATCGTGTCTCCTGCTGAAAATGATAATTATACTTTTGAGGAAATACATGATTGATTCTTTTAGGAAAGCCGGTTTTCGGAACTGTGAAAGAAGCAATTAAACAGACTCATGCGAATGCTACCGTTTTGTTTGTGCCAGCACCATTTGCGAAGCGCGCAATTGAAGAAGCGCTCGAGGCCGAAGTACCTTTAATCGTTGCTATTACCGAAGGCATTCCGATACAAGACATGGTCCGAATTAGGCAGATGCTTCTATGCCAGGAAAAGTCGCGCCTTGTCGGACCGAATTGTCCCGGTATCATTGCTCCAGGCAAATGTAAAATAGGTATAATGCCCAACAACATACACCAGGAGGGTAAAATTGGAATAATTTCGAGATCAGGTACGCTGACATACGAAGCGGTCTATCAGACCACAGTAACTGGTCAGGGCCAATCGATATGTATTGGCATTGGCGGTGATCCCTTCAATGGCACCGGATTCAATGACTGCTTGGAACTGTGCTTAACTAACGCAGATACACACGGTAGTCTATCTCAAAATGCATATGAATACAGTGCATTTCATTTATCGCCGAACATAGGTCTGATTGTTTCCCAGTAAATCAAACAAGTCCGAACGCGAACGCGTATACGTACGCGAAGCAGAAAAAGAAAAATTCAAAAAACAGATTCGGCCCCCAAACCACTGAGGCGATTTGAATATTCCTTTCGGATTCTTGTTGCTAAAAATATCCGCCTCGTAAACTGTTTTTGCGCGGCCGCCGTTCACCCCCGCCAGTTTATTCCTGTTTTCTCCTGAACGATGTTCCCGAGTCAAATGTGGATGACGGCAAAACCCATCAAAAAGTATGTTGATTTATTTACTTGGAAACATAGACCCGCATTGGCCAATGTTCGGGGATAATTGAAAAGAACTGTATAGTAATTATATACTAATTAATAATCGAAAATACGTTTTTGTTTTTCAAATTCAGGCATCGTATTGATTGGGGAAATAGGTGGAACTGCCGAGGAACAAGCCGCAGAATTTTTGAAGCAACACAACACAGGTCTAGATGCAAAACCTATCGTCTCGTTTATAGCTGGCAGCTCAGCGCCACCAGGAAGACGCATGGGGCATGCGGGAGCGATTATTTCCGGCTCCAGTGGGCGCGCCGCCAGCAAGATGGAGGCGATGCGCAAAGCTGGTGCAATCGTAGCTGAGTCCCCAGGGCATATTGGTTCACTCATGGTGGAAGCCTTCAGGCGCCAACGTATGAAGAATGACTGGTGCAACGGCATGCCAATTGACGAGGAGACGCTTTTGAAAGGATTGAAGTTGGGAAAGTCTAACCTTCAAGAGAAGGACGCTCCACAAAAGCTAAAACAGAAACAATAATCTCTTTTTATACCTCTTGCAATATGCAACATGTTATTTTCTCAGTGCCTACACCAAAAAAAATGTATAAAAGATATTTTCTAAAAAATATTAAGAGTTGATAAGTTGATAAGTTGATAATGTAAAGATTTCACACATTATCAACTTATTGGCCGTGAATCAGTACGTTATCACCCTTCTTCTCAACATAGTTGACTGCATTTCGAAAAATATTTTAATTTATTTTATTAAAAATGGTTTCTTGGAAACAACATGAACCTCTCATTGTTAATCTTACATCTTACTTACTAAAGTAAACGAATACAGTATAAAATTTAACAAACAATGGCACTTGGGGCCGATTTAGGGCACTTGTGTTTATATTAAGTCCGGTGAATAATGTCGGCGAGCAGATGTTTAATCTTAACGAACCTGCGTTTAAATTCGATACCACAGCCTTTCGAGAGCCTAAAATCGACAAGGACATGATTATCCATGTCGATCGTGTTTATCTTAAATACTAATGGGAGTTTGCAAGTGTCGACCGTTGATACTGTAATCTGAAAATATATGCATTGAATTCAATGTCGTAAAATTGTGCACGTATCACTCACAATGTTTGCAGGATCTAGGGACCATGGATACTCCAAACGTTTAAGTGCCTTGCATATGTGCATAATTGTGTTTTCCTGAGACGTATTCACAGTGAAGCGAGTCATACGCTTGACCAAGTTTTGGAATTGATTCTGAAATCATAATTAAATTAGCAATGGTACTTTCGTATGTTAATGTTAAAACGTAGTCGACGTACTTGAGTGAGTTGGCTTTGAGTAAATGATATCTGCGAGTTTAATAACAGATCGTCGTTTAGCGTTGGTTGAGAGAAGGAGGAGATTGATTGTTTCTGTGCTGCCAAGAGTATGGCAAGAGCTGAAGGATTAATTGTCGGAACACGAGCGTTTGGTTGCGAGAATGGAACAAGCGGCACTTCATTTGAGTTGGCGTTGTCTCTTGGTAAAGCAAACCGTTTTGCTTTCGGTTCGGCAGAGTCGGTTTCATCTTTAATAGTAAATTTTATACACATCGATTATTATAATTTAACGAATTATAGTCCAGAGAAATTAGAGTTCTATTCTATGAAATAACAGAGCGAAAGCTGGATTTATATAATAGTACATTACATACTTAAAGTGGAAAGCAGCGAATTACATTCCGAGCGAAATATTACACGCGACGCGAGCGCAGCGAGCGAGCGTGAAATTTCTATTACTATATGCAGACGACACAGTCTTAGTGGCGCATGGCACAAACAAAGACAAGGCACTTGAAAAACTGCAGCAACTCGGCGACAATACAAAGGAGTGGTTTGATAATTGGCGGCTCTATCCTACCCAAACAAATCTCACTTAATAATGTTCCACCACAGAATTAGTAAACCAAACCACAGAATAAACCTTTGCAATAAAACTATACTACCAACGCCAACAGTCAAATATCTGGGGATTCTGCTGGACTCTTCGCTCGCCTTAATGAAATATAGAACCATAATTAAATCAAACATTAAAACCAGAGTCAAGTTTTTCCGAAGCTTAACGTACAAAGCTCAAGGAGTGAGCACTAAAACTGCAGTTAAAATTTACAATCAATCTGACGACCACTCCTTGATTATGCATGCACTTGCCTACCAATGATCTCAAAGAAAGCTAAAGAAAACCTTAAGGTTGGGGAAAGAGCAGCACTCGGGATATTAACCAAAATTAGACACCACAATAACACGCTCCACAATATCTCAAATGTGCAACTATATATAAGAGTGCTGATACAAGAAATAGAGCTCAGACACAAAGAACTAATACTGAAACACCTCACTAACAAACCAGACTTTCTCCCAACTTTGATGCCTTATACACTTAGCGATCTACCAGATACTCAAATACAGTTCCTGCAATCACTACTACTACCAGATCAATAAGACTTCTTTTTTTTTTCTTTTTTTTTGATTATTTGTTAAAAATCAATAGTACACAACTCTGTATAATCTAAATTACCTTTGTAAATCAATGGCTGAAGGACCGTGGGTCAATGGTCGGGTGCATGCACGGCATGCACTAAATACCATTTAATTAAATAAATAAGTATAGCTAAGGAAGTAGTATATTCCCCGATTTAAATTAATTATCATTTTTGATCCAACATATTCGAAGATCTGGGGAAATATCATTTTTGCATATTTCTCATCATAAAATCATGAAATATGATGATAGTATTTAAAGTTTTGAAAGAATAGTTTTGTCTGTATATCTAGCCCTTTCATATGATACCACACAAGACACAAAAAGTTTTAAAACAAAAATTAACATTTTCTTTTAGCACCGCGCAATTTTGAAAAATTTGATTGAAAGCTATGATCGTCTACAAGTTCTATTAGTGTGCCAAATTTCAAATTTTTTAAGTTACATAATTTCTGATTTCTGATAAAAGCGGCTTGAAGGCAGGCAAATTTGATCTCTAGAACTTTTTTCCTTAAAAAAGCTAAAAACATATTAGCGAGAAACCTATTTCCGATGTCCTCGAAAAATTGGGGAACTTTCAGGACTAATTTAGAGCCATAAAATGATCAGTCCTGAAAGTTCACGTTCACGATTCGACAAAAACTCAACTCTCTTCCATTTATTTCATAGCAACTCAATTTTCTTGTCTAATTTCCCTGGACTATTAGGAATAACGGCTAAATGCACATTGCACACGTTGATAATTCTGTCACTTTTTGCTTTGGTAATTTAGCTTTATGAATCAAGTACATCATGAAAGCTAAGAATCACCAAAGCAAAACATGTAGATATAAAGTGTAGACAGACAGCAAACAACAATTCCAAAGTGGTAGAAAACAAAGTCAAACATACCTTCTGCTTTGAAAGCCACTTTCATCCAAGTGTGATCTAAAATTTGCTCTAGTTTCAAGCGTTTTGCTGGATCAGCATTAAGTATTTTTCTGGCTAGACTGAAAGCCATTGTACTCAACTTCTTCCAAAGAGATTCAGTAATGCAGGTATCTTTCACCCATCGCGCAAATTCATGCACTTCTGGTTTAGGTTCACTCCAAGGTAATTCTTAAATTGACGCATAAGACCTGAAATTAGAATTTAAGATACGAACGAAGGAATCTACGAACCTCCCGTTAACATAGCCACGAATACAATCCCACAGGACCAAATATCGGAGGGTTGAGCATGGTATTTGCCTTCCCATACTTCGGGCGCAACGTAGGGTAATGTCCCGCATCTGAAATAAAATTTGGAGTATGCCATGATAAAGGATAGAAAATATTACGTCAGATCAAAATTCAAATTCCAAAATGGCATACGCATTCAGCCTTCCCAAGTTGGGCTCCCCTATTGCATCTTTGTGTTTATTCAAGCAAGGTAGACGCTATGCTTCTGACTACAACAAAACTATCCCCAACCTACTTATCAACGCAGAAACCAGGGTCATCGTGCAAGGATTCACCGGAAAACATGGCACGTACCATTCGGAGACGGCAATAGAGTACGGGACTCTTATTTGTGGAGGTGTATCACCGAAAAAAGCTGGAACGGAACACCTTGGTAACTATAACATTAGATATAGTCAAAGTTTAGCTTTGAAAAATCTATGATTCTCTACAGGCCTGCCGGTGTATGCTTCAGTAGAAGAAGCAATGAAGGAAACGGATGCCAACGCAACAGCAATCTTCGTACCACCGCCGGCGGCAAGCGCAGCAATTGAAGAAGCCATCGAGGCGGAAGTCCCACTGATTGTCGCCATCACCGAGGGCATTCCCCAGCACGACATGGTGCGCGTGAAGCAATGCTTAATGTCGCAGGACAAGTCGCGCGTGCTGGGGCCGAATTGCCCCGGCATCATTGCGCCGGGCAAATGCAAAATTGGAATAATGCCCAACAACATCTTCAAGCAGGGAATCATCGCCATAATATCCCGATCGGGCACGCTCACGTACGAAGCCGTGTATCAGACCACCATGAACGAGCTGGGGCAATCGATTTGCATCGGAATCGGCGGGGATCCCTTCAACGGCACGAACTTCATCGATTGCATTAAGCTCGCGTTGATGGACGAGAATACGAGAGGCATCATCCTGATTGGGGAGATTGGAGGACAAGCGGAGGAGGATGCCGCCGATTATTTGTTGAAGAACAACGCCGGCCCGGATTCCAAGCCGGTGGTGGCTTTCATCGCTGGACAAACAGCGCCGCCCGGCCGTCGAATGGGGCATGCTGGCGCTATTATTTCGGGCGGAACCGGTACAGCCGCAGGCAAAATTAAAGCGTTGCGAAATGCTGGCATTATTGTTTCCGAATCGCCAGCAAAAATTGGCCAATGTTTGTGTGATGCATTTGATCTGCATAATGCCAAATGTGACTGGTGTGAGGGCAAACCTGTTAGCAACGAATTCCTCCGGAAAGGCTTTGATATAGGCAAAGAGGTGATGAAGAAACCATGCCCACCATAGTTTTGATTCCACGATTTCAAGCAAATTAAAGAATAAATGCTTTTTACCTTTTATCTAATAGCCTCTCACGTCCTCTCAAGCGAAATATAGTTGCCATACCGAAATCGCTAATTTTTAAGTTGTTTTCCTCATCTAGGAGCAAATTTTCCGGTTTTATGTCACGATGCGTGATTCCTCTGTTATGCAAGTATTGCAAACCATCCAGTAGTTGCTTCATGTATCTTTGTGCTTCAGCTGAATCCATTCCCACATCAGGTTCTAAAAAACTTATAATTAGAAATATCAAGACATGCATGTTGGAACTAGATGGCATTACCAATTTTGTCAAACAACTCTCCCCCAGCAGCAAACTCCAAAAATAAGTATGCCATATTGGATTCCTCTCTTTTGCCCAAAAGCTTAATAATGTTGGGGTGATGTAGTAAACGATGAATTCGTTCCTCTTTATATACGCAATCTTTAGCATCTGGTGAGTTATGTAAATCCACAATCTTTAAGGCAACTGCATCATTGGTCTTCTCATTAATTAACAGCTTAACCCTTAACAAAAATTATATTATGCAGTTTTCATGGAAGCCGATTGAAAAATTACTTACTCTCCAAAAGCTCCTTCCCCTAATGTTTGTACTATATTCCATCCTTCCACAAACTTCTCCATTCTTGACTGAGTAGCTCTGTTTTTCCAATCTTATATTACACTACTTGTATAAATTTCGATAGTATTTCGAATTAATTTTTTGAAGTTATGTTTTGTAAACTAAAATCATGCTGGATGCTTGTGCATCAGAAAGTGACATTGTAGTTTATGGTCGATTTATAGTTGCTGATTTGAGGTTCAAATAACTCTTATTCATGATGATGGAGTTTATAGTTTGGTGTATGTAAAAGATGAGCAAGTAATTTATTAAGTTCAAAGCCTCATCGTGTCAAGGAGTTCAATTTCAGGTGAATTTCTTACGGAAATTATTGATTTGCCGACGACGAGGTTACAATTTGAAGTGTTTCAAAGTGTTTGTGGGTCAAGGGAAAAGAAGAGGAGGAAAGACTCGAGGAAAGAGAAGTGGAGGAAATTCAGGCAACCAGTTTACATTTACTGAGTGGTTCACACTCCGATTTACAGATGTCGAAGCAGTACCTAAAGAAGTTTAAAATCAGAACCTTGTAAACGTAAAGGTGTTTGTATATCTGTTCTGTTATAAAAACGCTTACTTTATTATTACATTTCGATTGTTTTGTGAACAATTTAAAGTAAGAAATTGCAATTTTTTGCTAAACTTGACAGTTTTGGTTTCAACCGTTTCAACGGTTATTATTTCTCTAATGTCTCCGACAGCCAGTAGAGGGCAGCAAAATACGTTCATGAAATATTGGTTGCATACCGTCGAACGGTCATATGCTCATTTGTTCATTGCTGGTTTGTCGTCTCTTTTTTGTGCACAAGTGCATTTTGCAAATTTCTTTTTCCGCATATCCGCATGTGTCAAAGTGTCAATGTCACGGTTTCAAACGTCAGTTTCTAAAGATTCCTCTTGTTCACGAAGAGCACTAATATCAAAAGGTAAATATGCAATGAAACTATTCATTATCTAATCTTCTAAACGTTTACATGATGGACATTTTCTGTAATACCTAAATATACTGGCATATATAATGTGTGGGCGATGCGTTTTCTCCTGACAACTCAACATGATGCCAATTTAACTGTGTTTTGAGCATATTTGAGAAATCACGAATAACTAACTATTATTTGAAATGCACACAAAGTGCGTCTATATATAAATACGCATCACTTTCAAGTGCTGGTATTTTTTTTGTAAGCACGACAAATACATGTTACATATCCATCTAACCTTTGCCCTACTAACAACAAATCTAGGATTGCAAATGCAAATGAAATTTTGTGCAATGATGACTGTAAATTTTGTTTGCAGGATTGGACAACATTATGTTAGTGGCAGGTGGTATAAGAGATCTGAACCATGTTAGAAGGCCTTGTTGCATGGGTGCTTAATAATTACTTGGGCAAATATGTTGAAAACCTGAACACAGCCCAATTGAGCATTGCACTTTTATCAGGTAAGTTACAGGCTTAAAATGCATAATGGCTGAATCATCACCTGCCAATTGTTATAGGTGAGGTTGAACTGGAGAATTTGCCCTTAAAAAGAGATGCATTGCGACACCTTGGGTTTCCTGTCCAAATTAAGGCTGGTTTTATTGGAAAAATTAAACTACAAATTCCGGTGAGACAAATCAAATCAGCTCCATGGGTGGTGCAGATTGAACAATTATATTTGGTTGCTACTCCTTTGCCAGTGCAAGAGGTATTTACTTTACAATTTACTTAATTTGATTAAGCTCTAAGTGATTATCTTGTAGTGGGATGATGAAACTGAGAGATTAATTGCACATGAAGATAAACTTGGTGCTCTAGATGGGCAGGAAGCGCGTTGGCGGCTTGAAAATGACACCAAAGACAGTTCTACGTATTATGCTAGTTCCTATTCTTCCTGGATGGGTTTTGGTACTGGATTTATAACGGATATTATTGAAAATTTACAGGTATGTATATCTAGACTTTAGGCTTCTTCATTTTTGGATTCAATATATGGTCGAGGATATAAAATATTCAAAAAGACTTACGTTTTTATAGTATTTACTTCTAAACTTACCATTTGTCTTATTGACTCGCCTTCGGCTCGTCCAGCAAACTCCTGCATTCGTCCGTAAAAGTGGCGCTTATCCCACTTGTCACACAAAGTACTATTTCTGTGGTGTTTCGGAGGAACTACACAACTCCACTTTTTGTGGTTTCGAGTAAATGCGAGTTAAAGTTTTTATTTAAACTGTTCCATCTACATACGGTAGAATTAACTTTAACTCAAAATTGGATTGTTTATCAATTTCTTGATTAATTAGGAGGTGCATTAGTGCATGTTCATGATTGCGATACTAATAAATCTGTATTCTTCTCATATATTACTAATATCCAATTTCTTTGGAGCTGTGAGCTTCCCGGCTCAGTAACGCAATCTACCGTGGTGCCATCTTACTGAATCATATGAAAATTACCTAAAGCATTGCAAAATTTCAAGCTTCCACCTGTGTATCAAACATTTCAAATTCAAATTCGCAAAAAAGAAGGTGCACCTCTAGTTATAATTAAAATGGACTTAAATTTAATGAAACATACGTTTCATAACCAACCAATGGTACGGTTTTGTTTCCGTACACTTACATAAATTCGATTATTGCTGCTGGTCTGTGAAATCCAAAGAAGTGCGCTTTCGGCGATGGTAAAAGCCATCGAGAATTCCCAGATGGGCAAACAAAATCATTTCTCTCTCACACAACCACCTGCCAGCTAAGTCAGTTTGTTTAGCCAGCACTCCATTTGTTTCATTGATGTTAAATTTTGCGGATGCCTTCTAACTTTGAAGACCTCGCATATGAAAATGAAGAAAGATATATTTTTTACTTTTCGGTTAACTCATCCAAATAATTCAAATAATAACGCCACTTGTCGCTCTGACACTATTTAACAAACATCCTGTATATTCATTGGCAAAAATTCGCCAATTAAATTACAATTTGAGCAATTTTTCCGATCTAATACCTACTGTTTTTTTTTTGATTTATGAGGTTTTACAGGGAACTCGGAGTGACATTTCTAGTTGTGAGGTTATTCCGGGAAAAATGGAGTTATGTAGTAAATAAATTTAACAGACAGACAATTTAATAGGGGGGCTTTCTGCCTCACCAATAAGTGTTTTGAATCAGGCTATCTTTCCCCACTGAAAACTCATTTTTTTCAAAAAATTTTGTTATGTGACGAGACGCCACAGATTTACGGGCTCAAGAGGGCCGTAAAATCGGAAAACGTAGTTCTGGAACAACGTGACGAGCGTTGTTTTCATTGCTTCCAAAATCAAACTACATCTGCTTATTACTCTGGAGATCGGTTGTGCCAAATATCAACTTTAAAGCGAAACTGGATCATACACACACAGGCATTTAGATTTACCAAAACACGCGTATTTCTATGTTGAAATTAATATTGTTTGAGTATCTCCAAAATAGCGATACAAGGGGAGAAACTCACTGAAGAGAGGAGGCAAAATAAGTTTGATAAATTAGAAAATATTTAAACAAAATTAAAATAATTGTTATTGACGGGGTTTGAAGTCAAGGATGCTGACGTCGGTCGCAACCGAGCCTCTTTCCCGCTTGGCCAGTGGTTACAATAAAAGTTCTAGATCTCCAGAATAAAATTCATGTCATAGCGGTTTAATAGCAAATAAATTTGAGACTAGATATTTACAAACTAATGAATACTTCTGATGATTTTCAAAGAGCTAATTGTATTCTTTTGGCTCTACTTTAGCTGAAAATTCGAGATGTTCATATACGCTACGAGGATAACATTAGTATTCCAAACAGCAATGTTGCGTTTGGAATTACTATGGAATCCTTGTCGGCGCAGAGCAGTGATGAGAACTGGCAACCGGGGTTCTCGCACTGGGATCGTTCACATGCCTCATTCAAACTGCTGGAGATGCAAAAATTGTCGATGTACTGGGTGGAAGCGGATATTCACGAACTTTTGGCTAATACCGACATTACGCAACTGGCTACCGCGATGTCATCTAGTGAAAGTAAATTCAGCACACAATGTGTTTTGCAACCAGTCAGCGCGCAAGCAAAAGTAAAGCAGGACAGATCAGAGCAACCATTGCGCTCGGATGAGCCACGGATTACGTGCGATTTGGAGCTGGAGGAAGTACCTATGGTATTAGTGGATTGGCAGTATGATCAGATCATAAAATGCATCAAAGGGCTTGACGATGTGCACCGGATGCGAACATATCGAAAATATAGACCACCCTGTACTGTGAAAGAAGACGCACGTGCTTGGTGGATGTACGCGATCAGTTGCTTATATCCGGGAAAACAGCCCGATATTTGCAAACCTAAATTGACGCTAGTTGAAGTGCTGGAGAGATGGAAGGTCAACTTAAAATACGTCGCGATTTACAGTAAGATACTAATTACGCCGACAATCGCATTACCGGTCGAAGAGAAGTCTCTGAAGGATGATGTGGAATGGACGAGGGAGTTTGATGAACTGAAGGTGCTGCGAGAAATCGCTATGAAATCTATACCATTGCAAAATAGAGGATCGAGTTGGAGTAATTCGGCAGGCGGAAGCACGCTGGTAAGATGGTTTCCACAATGGATGGGTTGGTATTCGTCTAATGCGCCTGAGAGCACTCCTGCACAGGAAGCCACTCAACTAGAGGGTGAAATATTGCAAGCGCTGTCGGACTCTGTGGACAATAACACTTTGCTTAAGCGTGATGCTGTATTCGGCAAATTTCGTTTCACTTTGAAAAGTGGTACCCTTAGTTTGTGTACAACGCAAGAAGATACCAAAGAGCCATTCGCAATGTTAGAGCTGCAGTTTAAAAATCTTTCTTTGGGTATAGTGAGCAAGCCGCGTACATCCTCGTACTCTGCCGAGTTGTCACTTGGTGCATTGTTCCTACTTGACAAGGTTACACGAAATACCTTATTTCCGGTTTTAATCGGCCCACCGGGCAACGAGCGTGGATCGGCGATGAGAACACGAGGACCCAGCCCGCGCGTTAGCGTTGTGTCAAAAGCGGATGCGTTCATATTTCACATGCTCTATGAGAAGAAATTGGAGGCCAATCACTATCGCTTGTCGGTGAAGACGAATTCGTTGGACGTGGTTTATCAACCCACGGCGATGCGCTGGCTGGTCGAATTTCTCTGCTTACCACATCAGAGGAGGATAACCCACCAACGCATTGAGGCGATGAAATCGCGCACGAAGCGGGAATTAATTAAAAACTGGGAACAGATTATGGACAGTCGTATTTCCGCACGGAAATGTTGGGATGTGCAGTTGGATATCAGCGCACCGCAGATTTTCTTCGTGGAGCAATTTCACGATCCTAATTCGGCGGTGGCCGTGATTGATTTCGGTCGGCTACAGGTGCGGAATAACTACGATCATCCGGAGGTCAGCATCGTATCACCGCAACCGGGAGATTCTCGGGCAAATAGTACTAGTAAGGTGGACGACGAAGACGATATGTTTATGACTCCTTGCTCTACACCGCCTGCAAGTGAGGAGAGTGATCTAGAGAGTGATATATACCAGCAATTTTCCAAAGAACTAGGTGATAATACTAATTATAATTTAAACGAAGCATCACTTCATATGAAAATCTATGACAGATACACCGTTGATCTTACGGATATGCAAATTTTGGTTGCGCGAGTGAAGGACAATTGGCGATATGCTCACAATAAGGGTACGTCGACCCTGCATGTCTTGGATCGTTTTAACATTTCGTTGCAAATCGAGCGAAGAGTTGTACATACTTACGATCCTAGTTATCCCAATCTAACGTTGAATGCGAATCTGCCGAAATTGGTTGCCCACATCAACGAACACAAAATTTCCGCGGCTAGAAAATTAGCTCAGATTATTACTGCCACTGGACTTCCATCACCTTTTAATTCACCCAGCAATACGATCGAGGAGGATGTCGTGTCAAATAAAGACGACGACGATACATTGAGCATTGAAACAAGCATGGAACTTTCGAGACTATTAATTCTACAATTTACCGTGGATCATTTAGCGCTTGAGGTGCAAAGTCGCGGAAGATCGGTGGCCGAATTACAAGTATCCGGCGTCAAGTTCGCCTTCACAAAGCGTCCCAGCGACATAAATTTAACACTTTCGGTGCACAGTTTGTTGCTAGTTGATGCTTTGCAAACCTTTGGACCTGATTTTGAGCTCCTTGTGGCTAGTCATAAGCACGTTGGAATGGATTCGATGTCTGGAAGTTTGAGGGACAGCGAACCAACTTCACCAACATCACCAGGTAGTCCAGACCATACAAGGGTTAGCGCAACCTCTCCGGTAGCGCTAACGCTAGCATTAAGTGGCTTAGCGACATCACCACCACCCAATCAAGCTTGGAACAATAAGGCGATTCTTGACTCCGAGGCATTGATAACGCTGGACTTGATTTTGGTATTTGGGGTTGAAGCAATGCAAATTGCGAATATTCAGTTTAACAATTTGGATATTATTGCAAACCAAGAAACTATCGTGGAGCTTATGGGATTTATTCGACGCGTCTTTCCCGATCTAAAGACACAGAAAACTTGCAATCCAGTTGGAAAGGTTATGGTTCCGGAAGCAACGCAATCCAATGAATCTCTTGATGACATTGATGGGCACAGTGGTGACGAATCGACACCAAATATAGGTACAACTGAAATCACCTTTGAGTTTCATCGGTTGAATGTGTTGCTGTTACGTGGTATTTTAAAGGATGGTCAAATATACGGCAAAAAGATTTGCACTTCCACAATGTCCGATGCGCGAATTCAGGCGACCGTAAGCAAAATAGTTACAATTCAAGGATCACTAGGTGGGTTGCAAGTGCACGATTTGACACCTGATGGATATATGCATCAGCGCATTGTGAGCGTTGGCAGAGATCCACTAATGGAGACGATGCACCCATTGTATTCGATGACAAACAATGCGTTAGCGGATGAGAATACCGCTTTCAGTTTTAAAATCGTGCGCACTTTGCAAACGAGCAAGCTAAATGACCAAGCGAAGATCAAGATACGCATGGCTTCGCTATGGTACACGCATTCTCCCCATTTCGTAATGGAACTGCAATCCTGTGCGACTGAGTTCAAGCAATATTTGGCAAACTTGGCGAGATCCATTCGAGTCGCCGCCACCGATATGGCCCTTGGATTAGTTCATGCTCGAGCCGAAGCTTTGGCTCAATCGATTTACATGAATTCCCGCTTATCGGCGTCCATTTATGGCAGTGCACTTTCGTTCGCCGAAGTGGCATCGCCGCGAAAACGTCGCCGGAGCTCAAGTATGGACTATTCCTTTTCGGGCTACTCTTCAGTGCGTGACACGTGTCCACAAACACCATATACCCCGATGGACGATGGTAACTTCAAAATTGACATTGAATTGGATATAGTGCTCGATAGTCCCGTACTTGTACTGCCACGAACATCCAGAAGTCCGCAGGTGTTTGTTGCGCATTTGGGCAAAATTACAGTGAATAATAATAAACCGCTAGAGACAACCAGCGAATACGTAAATCACGATTCGTATTTGGAAAACTATTACATTGAAGTGCGAGATATGAATCTATTCTCCTTGGATACGACCACACGTCGCGTGCCGGGGCCTTTGATGTCTCGGTCGGAGATTCTCTACGCTTGCGACACTCTTGCAAAACCAATCTTACATGACACAATAATTGAGTTAAAGATTACTCGCGAAATATTCTATAAAGATGCTCGTGGTCAGCAAAGTTTGTCCACTTTACTTATGGACGATGATGATGATGATGATCCTACATCCGATTCACAAAATTATCAAGAAAAAGAGAACATTGAAGTGTCGGGCATTGTCGTTAATGCATTGAAATTGTCGCTTACACGAGCTCAATACGAACAACTATTGGATACACTTCAATGGCTAACTATTTCTGAGGAGAGATTTGACGCAACGTCCTCCAAGAACCCTATGTCTACTCTGGCAGACATCACTGAGGAAGATACTGGAGTAACAACCCTAAATATGGACCCTCAAGTGCGGGCCAAATTATTTTCTAACATACCTATTAACCACCAAAGTCCTGTTGAGAAGGGATTTGTCTCAGCAAAAGTACTATTTGATCTACCAGATTTTACAATCGAGCTTCGTGGCGATTCACCCACAGGTGAGCAAGGACTGGTCGACTTGTCTTTTCGTGATTTCAATTTCATATACGATAAGGGGCATTTATATGAAACCAACATACATGTGTCGTTGCGATCAATATACATGGAAGATTTACTACAGCCAGAGGGTTCAAAGCAACGTGCGATGGTGATATCCTCGAATGATGAGGTACCTGTAGGGACAAACTGCGTTTCGAGATCATGCCCTGACATGTATACAAACACAAATCGAGGTGGTCCTGTGCGAGGTTCGTTGCCAGATCACTTAGAAACGTATACTGTGTTGGGCATTAATCGATCGCATTCAATTCATAAAGAACCACAACGAGCTAAACCCGTTAACATTTGCCCGAATACACCACCACCTAGCCCATCAAGATCAAAACCTATGAAGAACCTAGTACTTATTTCAACGCTGCTTGTTGATCCAAAAGCACCAAATTTTGAGACGACCTACAACTCTGTGCAGCGCTCAACTTCTGTCGACTTTAATTGCTTAGACTTGGTAATTAACGTCGAGTCGTGGGTGGTTGTGATAGACTTTTTCAGCGCCACGCCTTCTGAAACGGCTGCGAAGCAAAATCGAAGATCCCAATCGCAGAGAGATCTTACAACTCTCGATGCCATCGAGAGAACCAACATAACTGTTAGGTCTTTAACCATTGTTTTGGTGAAGCCTGACAGGGATATTGGCAAAGCAAACATTTCAACCATAGAAATATCGGTGATGAAAAAGAATCGCCGAAAGGAAGTGGAAGGCAAATTGGGCTCGATGTCCCTGCTGGATTTGACTGCACATGGTGCGATTTATAGAGAAAGATTTATGACGTCGGGAAAACAGGCACTTACCTTTAAATATGTGCGTCATGGATCTGACGAAATTACTGATTATGATTCCCAGTTGACTTTGGATATGTCGTCTGTGATTTATGTGCATACGAAGCGATTCGTGGTTGAGTTACAATCGTTCTTCTATCATTTCACTCAACTGCAAACTATAATGGCTGGCATTCGCGCAGCTACAAGTGGGCAAGTCATCAACGACGAATTGCAACGATTCTCTCTTATATTAACCGCGCAATCTCCTGTGATTATTCTGCCACTGAGCTCCAAGAATTTCCAACTTGTAATAGTAGATTTGGAGTATTTGAAAGTGACGAATTCGTTCCTCTATAGTGGTGAGGAAGGTACCATCAGCGTACAATCAAACTTGAACGATAGCAAGCGGAAATGCTTACTGGATGTTATGTATTTGGATCTGAAAAATGTAAACCTGCAGGCTGGGGAAGCAACAACAGAGATGAACAAAAGTGGCATAGCGTATCGTTTAGGCAACTACAGCATTCGACGAAGCGGCGACTCATTGCTCACGAATAAATGCCACCTGAAAATACAAGTCGAACGAAATTTGAATTCTAACGTTTGTCACAACGTGCCCGACATGAGTATTCATGGTGAATTGAGTACATTAGATGGCACACTTGATCTGAGCCAGTATAAACTAATTCGGGGATTTCTGGCACACAACTTGGGCGAAAACACCGAGCATATTTTACCTTCTGTGCAAGCACCATTCGTAACGGCAGAACCTAATATTCGTGAAGTTTGGACGCTGTCTTCTCTTCGATTGGATTTGTTAAACGTGACTCTTCGGTTGCAGCAAAGCAAGAACATTGGGCCACTTGCGTGCATAAACTTCATTAAATCGAGGTTAACTGTTGAAGCTTATAGCAACATGTCACAAGACATTGATCTGGTGTCACAGGAAATATTAATTCTGGACACGCGATTCACAGATGAGCAGAAAGGGAAACGATCCAATGTTTTCACTAATATTTTGGAGCCAATTAAGTTGACTAAGCAAGATAATTTAGTACAGGTTGAAATTCATAGTCGCAAACGGCACGATCGATCAAAATTTACAATATTGCTAAACAATATGCGACTTATGGCTGTGGTTGACTGGTGGGCAATGGCAAAGGAATTTATATTCCAGGAAATTGAAGCTGAACCAACGAGTCCGACTCACCGACGATCTCTGGCAAAGGAAACGCAAGAAGTCGAAGACATACCATTTGAATTAAAGTTAAACATTACGGATTCAGAAATTGTTGTTCTGGAAGACACTTCTCTGCTGGATACCAACGCTGTTATTTTGAAGAGTACCACTGTGATAACTTATCGTTCCGCTATGATTGAAAAACCGCTGTCATGCAATTTGAACCATTGCGAGGTCTACTCTTGTGTGTTTGACAAAGCGGAAGAAACGGCACTCTCAATTATAGATCCTGTCACGTTGAACATCGAGATTAACAAAGACCGTGTGCTGGATATTCAGCTGCCCACGCTTACAGTCCGACTTTCTTACTTTGATATGGTGATGTTCTTGCAAATCTTAAACTCTTTACCCAATCAATTGTTCTCGTCGAGGAAGGAGGAATCCATTTCCGAGGTGACGCAGAAGATGACCGACAAACTAAAGGCTTTGGGTTTCAACGAGGACGATTGTTTAACTGCACTCCAAGAAAGTAAGCATAAACTAGATGATGCTGCTCTGTGGCTGACTCAACATGCTCAACCAAGAAGCGATGCTGACAGTGGTTCAAGTGTTCATACAGTGGAACTGAAAGCAAACAAAATATTTCTATGTATTATTGATGATTGTGGCGATTCTGACGTTCCACTGCTGGAGCTTAGTTTGTCCTCACTGTATCTGCGACAAGACCTTGCAGGATTGCAGGAACATGAATATAAAGGTGCTTTGGAGTGCGTGTTAGCTGGTGACTACTATAATCGCGTACTCTCAGGTTGGGAGCCTGTTCTAGAACCATGGAAGTGTCTAATTACTTGGGGGCATGCATTATCGCAGAATTTGTCGAAAACTCGCTTGGAAGTGACCGTCGAATCAAAAGATGTTCTAAATTTTAATGTTACCTCGACCTTCATTGAACTGTATAGGCAAGTTCGCGATAGCTGGATGCAGGATTTCTACTCGCCCATTAATAGGAATCAAGCTCGGCATGACAAAAGGCGGTCTCCATTCGTGCCCTATGCAATTAAGAACGAAACTGGATCGCCTTTATACTTCAATACATTGATTGCTGCAGAAAATGATATAAATACAATAAAGCGAAGTGAGACTGAACGCACGCTAGTGCAACCAGGGGAAGAAGCTCTGTTCTCTTTCAAAACTCGCGATAAAATTCGACACAGTGACACTCATAAAATGCGACTTCATCAACTTGCTGTTAAGATTAATGGCTATGAAAGCATATCACCTGTCACCATAGATAAAGTCGGAGTGTATTTTCGGCAAGTTCAGCCTCAACAACAAATTGACTCGGATATTCCCATGGCGAGGGTAGTACTGGACGTATCGCTTGCTGGCTTTGCCAAGAAATTGGTGACTGTGCGCTCTGCTTTGCAAGTGATCAACAAGTTGACGGACACCATTGAATTGAAGGTGGACAGCAGTTTGCCGCACGATGAAGTGACTCTGTGGACAGCGAATAAAGTATTTAAAGTGGAGAGTGGAAGCACTTTGTATGTGCCCATCGTGCATAGCTATTCTACGATTAAAGTGCGACCCGTAATTGCAAATCAAAAGTTTACGTATTGCAGCCCAAGCATTGAATGGGAGCATTCAGCAAGAGGACCGGTGTACGGCATTGTACATGAAATAAGAAACTGTCACACGCATCGTGGCCTAATTTACCGCTTTTGTACCGAGATCAAACGTGAAAATTATCCCAAAGATCGATCGTCCCAACGCGCTCAACCAGCGCACACAATCACACTGCTCCCGAGCATATTGTTGGTGAACTTGTTGCCGCAAGATTTATTATTTGGCATTGGGATTGTTAAGGGACGTATTAATGGAGGCTCTAAAACAGCTTTGTCTCACGTGGATGCTGAGAGCAACGTGGAAATCAAGTTTGAATTGGAAAATTTCCAGACTAGCACCGCTCTGCTGGTACCATCGGGCACGAATAGTTTTACATCCAGGATTCGTCTAGAAGACAACAATGGGCGGAAAATGTTTCTTATGGCCCTGGTAAACCCACATACAGATGCCAAGATTAAAATCACGGTTACATCACCATTTTGGATTATCAACAAAACTGGGTTACCACTCATATTTCGACAACATGGCGTATCCGCTGATGCCGCAGGACAATTCAGTGAACATGAAGTGGCCCGAATGGTTGCACCGCTGCTGTTTAGTTTCTCGGATCCAGCCGCAAGCAATACAGTCACAGCGCGCGTCGGCACCAATGTGGCTCCAAGCGGAGCACCTCAATGGTGTCAGAATTTTCATCTCCAGCGTGGGATTCAAGTAAGGAAGCTGCGTGTGTCGCTCAGAGATAATCGGCCGGATGTGGTGTTCTTAGTTGGCATTGAGATTCGCCAAGGGCGCGGGAAATACAGGAACACGAGTATAGTTACCATTTCTCCAAGATATCAACTGCACAACCGATGTTCGTACATATTGCAGTTTGCGCAACAATGCTTTGCTGTCAAGCAGGACGAGAGGAATTATATAAAGGCAATGCCCAATGCAAATATGCCATTTCATTGGCCTCGTCCTGACCAGGAGCTTTTACTATGCGTGCAAATTATGGATGTTGAAGATTGTCAATGGTCAGGCGGCTTGAAGATTGACGCAAACTATTCGATGCATGTGAATGTTCGAAATATAAATGGACGAATGTATTTTTTACGCTTGGAAGTTGTCCAACAAGAAGCCACTTATTTTGTTATATTTACGGACGCCGATACCATGCCACCACCAATTAGAATTGACAACTTCTCAGAGGTTACAATGAAATTTGCGCAGACATGTTGCAAAGAGTCGCTTACCAGTATTGCAAGGTCCCACACCAGCGTACCGTATGCATGGGACCAACCAACCAAACAGTGTCTATTGACAATTGAAGCCCCAGGAGGAGTATCGCACACCTACGATATTACGAAATTCGGACTTGCCCCACAATTAACTTACGAAAATTTCATTTACATCGCGTTTTCGGCTACGTTCCAATCGTAAGTATTCGATACTTGGAGGCATAACAACATTTATCCTCATATCACGATATTGCAGTATCCCTGGACTTGCGGATTGCACCGTGGAGAATCAAGAACTAGTCCTCGATGTAGACAGTACAAAGCGTGTGCTCTTGGGCCGCAAGGAACAAGGCAGTCGTTCACAACTTTGGCGGATGTCCAGTACTGGGCAACTACAGCACGAAGGCAGCAGTCCTCCTTCACATCCGCATCAACCACGCACGACAAACATTCTAGTTTTGGACATTGAAGGGACTGCACCACAACCAAATACCTACACGCGATTGGCATTACGACGGCCGGATCCACGTCGCAAAAGCACCCAAACATGGCGGTTCACCGAGGAGGGTCGCTTGTGCTGCGTGCATCATAACATGTGCGTGCAGGCCCAGGATGGTTTCTTTGGGCTGCGTCAAGGTACGAATCATACATTCGCAAATGTCTGTAGTTGCATGAACGTGCCGTCATTATTATTTTATTGCAGGTAGCCGCCTAGCTTGCTGGCAACCGTGTACGTATTTCTTTAAATCATTTAGCTTGACTAATTCATGCTTACTAAAACTTCGAAAACACATTCGTACTTAATCGGTTAACGGGCTTAGTGGTGACGGTGCAAAATGTACATTATTATTACGTCTTGTCTTTGATCAACAGGGAACTCGGCGGTGTTGGGGCTGCCGCAGCCAATTTGCCATCGCATCACTGATAGCGGTGTACCAGTTGAGCAAGCCGTGGAACGACAGAGATTACGCCCCGGGAGCGGCATACTAGAAGTAGAAGTTACCACGGACGGACCTACAAAAGTATTAAGCATTTGGGATAAGATGGAGCGGAATAAAACTAAGCAGGAGCAGAAAAAGCCTGTGGGTATTTTTCTGGAACATCAACCAGTGTTTCCGCCCGATGATGATGAAGATAAACCAAATGAGTATCAGTTGAAGGTTCTTCTAACCGGATTGGGCATTAGCTTAGTGTCGACCAAACCATCACAGGAATTACTTTACGCGTTATTTAGCAATATCATTTCTGAAGTGGTCACAACCGCAAAATCTAAACGATTGTGTGTGAGCATCAAGGATATTCAAATTGATAATCAATTGTTTGAGGCACCTACATCGAACTTCTCGTTTGTGACCCCATCGAAGGGTAGTGTAGATGTTCAGTCTAAATTGTCTGCATTGGAGGTATTGGTCGAAATGCAGCCAATTGTTAATCAGAATGCTGTCATTTTTGATGTAAGTATGAACATTTCAAAAGAAATGCGAAGACGACATATTGTTATTATTTCTAGCATTTGATTGTTCGACTGAAGAAAATGACCGTGGTGTTGGAAGAACGACTTCTGTTGAAACTATTTGAATTCATTGGATATAATAACAAAGATGAGGAAGTGCACCAGAACGTTGAAAACGATTATGAAACACAACGGATCGTCATTGACGTAACTGCTGCGCATGCAAAGCGATATTATTTCGGTATAATACAACTTGTGCCGGATCAGTTTCGCCTGAGTATGGTGACTGCTTCCAAGTTACCACAATCTTTGCAGCTGATTAAACGGAAAGCTGGATTGACATTTATTAAATTTGAAGATGCGGGTGTGGATTTAGAACCATATATTCGTCATCATTCGTTTGAAACGATTCAAGTATTGATCCATTCTATTGTGCAACATTTCAAAGATGAGCTTATATGGCAGGCGGGTATTATATTGGGATCAGTGGACTTTCTTGGGAATCCTTTGGGTTTCATGAATGACGTAACCGAAGGGGTATCAGGACTTATTTATGAAGGAAATATCGGTGCGTTGGTGAAGAATGTTACCCATGGAATATCCAATTCGGCGGCCAAAGTGACTGAGTCGATTTCGGATGGTCTTGGCAAAGTTACAATGGATGAGGAGCATGAGGAACTCAGGCAGAAGATTCGGCAAAATGTGTATGGTAGTAGCACCGGACATCTTATGGCTGGGATAAAGGGCTTTGGTGTTGGGATGTTAGGTGGCGCCACCGGCATATTCAAACAAATCTACGAAGGTGCGTCGAATGAAGGACTTCCGGGCGTTTTCAGTGGAATAGGGAAAGGAATTGTTGGAGCCGTTACGAAACCAGTGGTTGGGGTACTTGATCTAGCCTCTGAGACCGCTAGAGCAGTTAGAGATTCAAGTCGCAGGTATTTTAAATTATTGCTTTCTTTTCCAGTTTTTATAATGCACTGATTTTTTTTCAGTCGCCAAACGCCTGGCCAATTGAGACCGCAACGTTGTGCCGTTGGACCTGGTGGTTTGTTGCCACGTTACAGTACCAAGCAGGGTATTGGCCAGCAATACTTGTATGCGCTGAACGATCGTAAATACAGCGAGATGCTAGTTGCCTACGAAACATTACGAAGCGGAGCAGAGGACTTGAGGGTAATCATAACAAATATGCGGATATGCATTGTAACAAGACCAAATGCTCCGCAATTAACAACTGTCATTGAATATTTCCTCAGGTAAATTAATTAATTTGGAATAAGACGATTTTAACAAAGAAGTAAATTTTCTTCTGCATTTTTTAGTGAACTGGAAGATTGCTGTATTATAAATGAATCTGAGAATAGCAGTGTATTCTATATAGAATTGGTGCTTCGTCTAAACGGCACCTCCCATTCGACCTTACCCTATCAAGATGCAGTTCGGAGACCAAGAGTTCGCTGCGATTCGAACGAAGTGGCGAAATTGGTGGCACGACAAATAAAATACGCTAAACGATTGTACGACGAGCGCAAGCTTACGCTGGCTGGGGACAATATATCACAGAATGAAGACTGAGCGCAATGTTTACATTGTTTACACTTACAGCAAATATAGCAGATTTGTTTTAGTGCCTTAATTAATTGATTTCCTTCGTTACTTTTTTATTTTATTTGCATTTTTGTTATTATTGATTGTTGTTGAAAATTATTATTCTTGTGACTGTAAATAGTAACAGTGATATAAATGTATATACAATATGTAATAATGTACAATAGCGGGTAGTCTTAGTTGAATTTTTTATTTCTTATAATGTTTTTTTGTAGAAAAGTTCATGTTTGAAATGTTTAATTTTTTACCAAAATCAATTAAATAAATAATCTAACATAAAATTTACGTGATGCCACAAGCGGATTATTTAGTTTGGTTGAATTGCGAAAGAGTTTTTGCAATAATATAAGCCACCTAATTATTTGATATGGTAGTCTAAAAGCAAAAAGACGGGACAATTCCTTCGCGGGTTCGGCCGCCATCTTGGAAAGCAAGAATAACACTACAGGGTTTTATTTGAGTAGTCTCTGCCGAAATCTCGAAAACTAACAGGGGTACAGGATTTTTTTTCTCAATTTTTAGAGAAATTATAGAAAGTAACACCGTTGCCATTTTTACGTTTAAACGTTCCGCCAATATTTAACTGAAATAAAATTTATAAATGGGCTCTATTCACAATTTTTTTAAATTGTTCTTAAATGAAAGTATAAGAAAAATTAAGATACCAAGAGGTCTCCGTTTTCTGATTCGATGATTTTTAAGGGAGATAATTGGTTTTAAAGTTTATATTTGTTGGGATCGTGACGTCATGGACCCAAAACCAAGCGACGAATGGGATTGTTTGAACACTTTCAAATTTTTCGGCGTTGCCCCCTATGTGATTCTCGCAA
>JARJDQ010000566.1:0-13493 GCA_030264215.1 Geostiba sp. GC000077 | reverse complement strand
TTTGAATCCCTTGGCTGTCTGCTGCCCTCCCTTCGGTCGGGCAGCAATCAGCCGGCGGGATTCAAAACCCCCCTTTCTTCCCTAGGTGTACTAAATACTATTTACCGTGCTGAGTGCTTATTTCGCCGTGCCTGGCCAATACCGGGCTGAGATCCTATTTTGCCGTGCCATTATATATATTCCCTATACAAATGCTTGTTTCCATAGTTTTGCCACTGCACTCCGCCTGCACTACTGCTTATGTGAATGCCACTTAATAAATAAAGCATAAATAATGCATTATGTTGTTGTTATAACATCAAAACCTTAAAACACAGTGGAATTGATAGTGCTTATAACAAAATAGAGTTTATTTCCACCACAACATCTCAACATACATTTTAACATACAAATGTAACCCGATTTTGAACCTCGTCGCTTTTAAAGCCTTGTTCAATGACTGGTTTCAAAGCACACTTGTGATAGGATACTTTTCTTGCTTTGGTTCTATACCTATCGTTGTAGACCGCACTGTGGAAAATGAATTAATGCAGCATTAGATGAATGATAACGGAACTAACTGGTGACTGCGTGCATTGCCTTCGCGAGATATTCAACATTCTTGCTGGTCACGCCGGCCATGGAAATGCGTCCGTCCTTCGTCAGATAAATGCTGAATTCCTTGGTGAGTCGCTCCACCTGCGCCGGTTTCAGACCCGTGAAGCAGAACATGCCAATCTGGTCGGTGATATGGTTCCAATTGCGCTTGGAGCCGTTGTCTTCCAAGTGCTTGCGGAGCTGTTTGCGCACAGTAATGATGCGATCTGCCATTCCTTTAACTTCTGCCAACCTGAAATAAACAAAATATTTATGCTATTTATGTTGATGCTAATTTTAACTTGTGGAAAGTGCGAATCTGCTGAGTTACCATTGTGATTTGAGTTTGGGATCTTTCAACACCTCGCTGACAATGCGTTGGCCGTGAATTGGAGGATTCGAGTACAACGGCCGCACGAGGATCTTCAGCTGCGACATCACCTTCGCCGCGGTGTCCTTGGTATCAGTAACGACCGTCAGCGCGCCAACGCGCTCACCATACAGGCCCATATTCTTAGCGAAGCTTTGCGATAGAAGAATCTCGTTGCCGTCCTTGATAAACTTGCGCACCGCGTAGGCGTCCTTGTCAAAGTCGCCGGATGCGAAGCCCTGATAAGCCATGTCCATGTAGATAAGGAACTCTTTCTCCAGGGCCAAGGCAGAGAGGTCATCCCACTGCTGCTGAGAGGGGTCCACTCCAGTTGGATTGTGTGCACATGCATGCATGAGCACAATGGAGCCTTTAGGCAGGTTCTGCAACCATCCAAACAGAGCAAACATTAGCTTCAATGTCAACCACAAACATGGAGGACAGAACATACTTGTAATTCCTGCACACAGCCTTTAAAGTCAAAGGTAATTCCCTCTGGGTCATAATACTTATAGTCTTGCACATCCATGCCACTGTGTTTAAAGATTGGTATGTGATTGCCCCAGGTTGGCTTTGGCAGGTGTATAACCTTAGCACCTTGATGGAACTTAGACAGAAATGCAGCACCAATCCTCAGTGAGCCAGTGCCTGAAATGGTCTGCACTGTGGCATAATTCCCTTTGGAGAAGACTGAACTGTCTGCACCCAGTGCCAGCTCTGCAGCCATCTTGCAAAAGTCACCAGGCCCAGCAATTGGACTGTACTCATGGTTCATCTTCTTCTCCATGATGATCTTCTCAGCAGTGGTTACCACTGGCAGCACATAGGGTTTGCCTGCATCATCACGATAGGCTCCAACACCCACATTCACCTTCTGCGGATTGGTGTCCTTTGTGTAGGCTTCTGTGATGCCCAGAATGGCATCTGGTGGCCCCATTTCCACATTCGTCCAAAAACTTTTGCTGCGGGGTGCAAGTGCAACAAGTTGCGTTTAAAATGATGCAAGAGCGGCAAGATTTGCAAGGTGTTCTGAACTTACTTAGCAATTTGTCGCAGCACGCTGCTCTTGGGTATCGCACCCAGTTTTCCCAGTACCATAGCCATATTTGATTGCAAACTGATGTGCACTTGGCATTAACTAATAATTATGCGGTAAACTTGTTAAATCTATCCGCTCGATTCAAGTACCGGCAAAGGAATACGCGCTCTCTAGCTCTCGTCCTCTGCTGTGCTCCTCGTTCCACGCATTCATGCACGCGTACGAGCATCGTACAGAGAGACGTACACGCAGCCGCAGCAGGCAGCAGTCAGTTACAACCTTGATGACCTTCACAAGCAATTTTCGCCCGTATGGTAAATGCTTGCTTGCGTTGGCGATTGCAAAATTTGTGTGCACTGCCTGCTGACGACAAACAACCTATTTTGCTGTGAGCTGCCTGCGCTATTTTTCGAATGTTTTGCGCTATTCCACGCTGGTACAATGACGATATGACGAAATACCAAATAAAACATGTGCAATAGCCGGCGGAGCGCGTTGGGAATATTTTTATCACTGACCTCGCGATAAGCTCAAATAGCGAGTGATAAAATAGAAAACTACTCAAAAATTGTCAAACTGGCACACGCAGCGCACGCAAGGATCATGAACACAGAGCACACATGATATGCATTTGAAAACACTTTAATTTCGATTTATTTATCAACGCTGCATTCTACGATTTTAAACCAATATTTGTTATCAACAATAACCAAGGCTTTAATAATCAGAATCAAGAATCAAATAATTTACAATTCAATTCCGTAGGATGCAATAATACTATATGTAGTGTTGTCAGATGCAATTTTGAATAATTTTGGACACCTTGAAGAAAATTAAAATATTAACGTTAAATTACTAAAGGCCGTTGCACAACTGCCCTAGAAAGAGAACGAAAACTGAATTTTGGCTTTCGATTGGTTAAATGTCGGAAAATGTTGACATTCAGTCAATCAAAAGCCACGATTCAGTGTTCGTTCTCGTTCATGGGCAGTTGTGCAGCAAACTTTAGGAAAAAAATGGGTACTTACATATGCCAAGCTGATAAAGCCCATTTCACGAAGTTTTGCGGGTGCTGTCAACAAATCCTCTCTTGTCTCCCGACGCAGAAGCTCAGGAAGATATTGCATTGCATCAGGGACATATTGCAGGAGAAGCAAAGCAAATGAATGCTTTTTCAGTATCATGCAAGCTTTGAGACCTTTAGTAAGATCCAGATGAACCAACACTGGAGAGGACTAACAAAACAACAAGATTATTCTGGCATGCAACTCCAATCAAATCAAAAAATATACCACTACCTGAACAAAGTGTAACAAATTAATCAACGCAGCATCGATATCATGGCTCTTATTACTTTCCAAAGTTTCAAATGCACTATCAACGACAATTTGCCACGCTCTGACGTAGACGATACCGCAGGTCATGTCTTCATTCTCCATAAACATCTTGATGCATTTCTTCAGCTCACTGATCATGTTCAGCTTTATCAAGCCATCCATGATCCTCTCCCACACATCCAGATCAAAAATTCGACAATATTCGCACAGGGCGATCATCACACGCACATTGAGCGGATCGGAGATGTTCTTCCCCACTTTGTGCAGCAAGCGGTTTTTATCAATCGCGTAAAACTGTTCCAAATCAATCGGAATACCGAGCGAGCGAATGTCATGGAGAACGAATAAGGCATCGATTAATTCCAGAAGATCGCTGTACGACATATCGGTGTAGCGCTCGTTGAACTCCTCTCTCGAGGTTATCATGCACATTGTCTTCAGCGCGCGACCTTGCTCCAGGTATTGCTGCTCGCAGTTGGACATGATATTATGGAGATGATCGCGCCAGTATTCGATATCATCGTTGGTGCAAAGATATGCAGCTCTGAATTGCAACAAATAAAAAAATGCGTTGAAGTTGTTTTAGAAAATAATCGCTATGTATACCTGAGAACATTCTCGATATTCTGATTATCAGCGTCGTTTACATCCGGCGAGAGGATAATGCTCTGATTAGCGGCGGCCATCAGCGAATTGGGATCCTTGATCCACGTGTTCAGCACCTCTTTGCGCTTCTCACGCATGTCGATGCCGAACAATTCGCCCAGTTCATCAACGGCTTTATTAATGTTCGGGCATGAATTCGATGGGTTTAGAATCCTGTCATCGCTATAGAGTGCGTCAATAAGCGCATGGGGATCGTCCAAGTATATGAGGTAATTTTCCATCGCGAGATTGTGCAAATGCAAAATGTGTTCGGAGGCATAGGTAAAGTATAATTTCTCAATCTAGTAATAATGAAAGGGTGTAGTATTCATAGAAGTTGTACTCTTGTATTCAAGATCAAGAAATCAAGATGCACTCACCTGCTGATAGCAAGGGTTGGCTATTCCAGCCTCCTTGCACGTGTTCGCGTATTTGTATGCTAATTTAGAGGAAATTACCCGGTCGGCGCCCTTTGGCGGCTTGTGCATCAGATGAAATGCCATGGAAGCGGCAAGAAAGGGATCTGTAATGTGCATCAAGCACTTCTCGACTTCACCGAGGACGTCCTTGAACTTCGGCTGCAAGTTGTAATTACCATCGCCGGCAGCGTTGCTCTGCTCATCCACAAAACTCTGCACAACATAAACATCTCACAACGTCAAACATCTCTCCTTATAACAAGCGCTACATTAACTTTTACTTACAACATTCTTAATCACATAGGAACAAATGTCATTCCGGCTAAGGTGCGACAACACTCCCACCATCTCAAACCACCTCACATAATTAGACAACGAGACTTCATACCGCAGAAGGTTCCACAATTCAGTGCCAAACAACACCGGCGAGAAGGGGAAGCGAAACTCGGAAATCTCATCCAACGATTGATGGGACGTGAAGCGCAAGTACCACAGCTCAACTTCCAACGGACACGGCTTCTCCGTGCGTATATACTCCGTGAGGAACTGCAGCACCAAGTGGTAGTGCATGTGTTTCGAGTCGTCCAAGGACTTGGCGATGGTTAGAATCGTCGTGTACACCTCGTAGTAATAAAAGTTCATCGTCTTCCACAAGCTGTCGACGCATTTCAAAATGGCGTCGCGATCCTTGATCAGGCCAACGATGCTCAAGCATTGCGCAGTGAGATCTTCAGCTTTGCTCAGTACGACAAGTGTGCGATTATCCATCGAGTCCATTTCGACCTTATAAGTCGGCTTCCACGTTGAAATGAGGTTATTTAAGTACATCAAATAGTACGTTTCAGCATCGAACTCAAAATCAGTACAGAAACTTATAACCTGTTCGAAAGTGATTTCATTACGCATGATGAGTGCGCTAAGTAGGTCACTCCTTGTGAAGAGGAAGAAGAATTCACTGAGGGAAAGCTTGCAGGTGCTCAGGGCATGCCGCCATTTTATGCCTAATATGTTTCGATTATAGTGATCCGTGGAGTTGTAAAATGTTGTAAAGCGCTTCCCTAGGCAATTGAGGGACTCAAACTTGGAGAAATTTAATTTGTAGGTATTAATGGCGTCGTTGATAATCTTCAATCCCTTCTTGCGTGGGTATGTCAGCAGAAACGAGAATGTAAGATGGTCATCGATCCTTTCTGCAGCGAACACGCGTGAAAGCAGTTGTCCCTTGATCTTGCTGATTGTACTTTGCACAATTTCGTTGATTTCTGTCTCGTTGGGCAACGCAAACGCCACCTGCAAAGTCACTAGCATACTCATCAGAGTAAAGTGGTGATTTTCACGCTTAATAGACATCGCTGCAGTGTTCACACGCTTTAGCACCATGTTGCAGAAGCTCTCCTTCGTCATTATGACGTCATGATCTCTCGTCATACTCTCATTTGCATTGCGTGGAAATCGGTAAGTTAAATACTCAGATGAAGCGCCTTTCGCTGAGGTCTGTAAGTACTCGCAGTACATGTTGAAGATATTGTATACTGTGGTCAACGTGCACATGCTGGAAGCATTGCCACACAGAGGAAAATACGCTGGTGTTTTGCCCTCAACCGGCACGTGGTACACTTCGCCAGTTAGGTACTTCGCGTTCAGCATCCACCGAAACACGTTTGATACTCGCAGATCTCCACCCGACAGTAAATTCGCCTTGGGGATGATCCTCATCGCCAAGGCAAGACACTGTTGTAGTTGCTTCTCGTCCACTGGCTTACCTGCATCGTCACTTTGAATAGTATCGTTGAAAAACGTGCTGTACATGTCCTCCTTCTTCAAGCCAACGCTGCGCATTATGAAGACAGCGATCAACGATAACGTATCCACGTCTTCAGAGTTTGCGTACACTTCCAGCGCGGTTTTGTATAGAAAACTCACATCATCCACTATCTGACTGACTTGGAACAGGAGCTTCTCGTGTGGCATGCGAAATACCTGTGCATATTGCTTGCTGCATTTCAACACGGCATCAAAGTCATCCGCGAGCAGCGCAATGTCATCTACGACGAGATTCAGAACGTCATTGCGACCATTTCTCTCATGCAACTTGTTTAGTATCTCCATATTGACCAGATGCTCAGGCAGCACGTCGATAATCTTCAAGATGTCAATCATTTGTTCATTACACGAGAGCTGGAACAATACTGAAGACGCCTTTTGGGTAAGGTAGTCCAGCGTTTTAATCAACGTGCGACGCCATGTTGCATCTTCCAGAATTCGGTTGACTCTGGAGAAAGTGTTCAGCAGTTGCACGAGACATTCCTCGGCTTCTTCGGGCGTGAAGCGGTTGATCAATCCTAATACTTGCCACAAATCGGCCATTTCGATGAAATGTTGCACGAGAAGGGTGTTTGCCTCACTTTTCTTCTCCGCACTCGAACACAGCGTGTACACATCGTCGATTAAAGTCGGCAAGTTGCAAGAGATGATCCGATGAATCACAAACATATCTACCTCCATGGTTTGAATCGACTCCTTGCGGAGTAGGTACTCTGCTCGGTACATGACGATGTACATCGGCTCGTGCATTGCTTCAAACTGAATATCCGTCACTAGTGGATGATTGAACTCCAGCGCCTCGGCCAGCATTTGGCGAATATCCGCGCACAAAGGTTTCGGAGCCTCTTTGAGGATGTTCAAGCACAATGCCAGCTTCTTTCCGGTGGAATTAATGCATCGCCACACTTGGGGCACATGCGCTGCCCAATAATCCGAGTGGCACTTCAACAACTCGCCGATTTCCTCGGCGAGTATGTTGTCAGCATCGAAACCATTGCGCATCATGAATGTTATGAGGAAATTCTTCAGGAACTTTTCAATATCTTTGATTTTCAATCCAAGAAGCGCATGCAACATTGCTCCGGGGCCCTAAACAAAGGAACAAACTATAAAACAAACGAAAAGAAAAGAAAACAAAAGGAACTACTAACAGCAAGACAATTCTCCAACGACAAAAATATCTCGTAGTTATTCTTCAGTTGCAAGATGGTATCCAGACACTTGGAGATGTTGACCAGACTCTCAATCAGCCCCTTGGATTTGAGATCATCCTCCCTGGGAATCATCTTCCTGCCAAGCACCGCGTCCCCATCGAGTATCTTCAGCATCCTGCCAACAAACTCGATGCTCTTCTCGGGAAACTCGATCTCTCTGTGCCGGCGCTCCAACGCATGCACCTTTTCAATGATGGTCTCGACAAAGATAACCTTCGCCGCTGGCAGATACCTCAGCGTGGTTGGTATCATCGTGTACATGAATAATGTGAACTCTTGCAACTCACGGCTCTCCAGGTAGCCCAGCACGGTGACGATGTTCTCCGGCGTGAAGTGCTTCACCTTCAGACGCGGGTAGATGATAATCGCCGACTCTAGTTTGTTCTTGCGCAGCATGCTGATGAGATACTCAAAGACATCGCAGTGCAGGAAGTATTTCCAGGCGGACATGTTCATCTCGATGCCTTCGGAGCGCGAGCGCAGCTTAAACGTGGTGTAACCAGTGACCGTGCCATGGAGCTGGATCTCCAACGAGTGATCCTTGATCTCCCTGATCTTCAATCCCAGTATAAAGTCGATGATCTTTTCCACGCTCGTAAAAGATTCGCAAATGTCGACCGCATCCTGGCTGGACCGCGCCTGGAACTGCACGTCGGATATGTTGCGCAACAACGCCAGCAATTTCTCAACATCCGCATCACTGCAGGGACCATTTTCCAAGTAATTGGTAACCATTGCCTTATCGATGTCCATTCGGCTAAGGTTGTATTGCTCAGCGAACGCCTCGGCCTCCTCGTACCTCATCTTGCGGATCAGCCGCTGTAAGCGATCCTCTGGTTTAGTCTCTCGTATAGCATGCAAGCTGATACAACCAGCTTCCCGCGTGAGATACAACTGATTTTCATTTTCATCCGGGTTAAATACCAACTGTTCAAAAGCTTCTAGTTCCAAGTTGAAAATTTCTTTCCCATCATCAGTGAATTCCGCCATTTTGATAAGTTTTGATTCTGAAGTAACATAATACATGTAGGATGCATTTGAATGATTGTAAAACAAGCATTGTTCCATCTCTTCAGTGGTATCCATGTCTTTTGTGAGTAACACTTGAGGACATATCAAGCACAAAGTGCCATTCGACTTCAATCCTATGTAAGTGCTCTCATTACAAGGCCACAAATTTTTCAACTCTACATTATTGCTCTTCAAGTCAATACTTTCAACAAAATTCAGCAACATATCATACACAAAAAGTTGATTGCCAGCAGCTACAAGTTGTCCTTTGGAGAATGAAGCAGTTGTGATATTGGCTTCTAGGTCCAATACTAGTTCACTGTGGAGCATTAGATCTTCTACATTAAAAGTGATTCTGTAAAATTTCCCTCTCTTTGTAAGCACTAAAAATGCCTGGCCACTAGGCACTTCTTCATCATAAATACCAATGAAAAATTGAGATCCAAAAAAGTCATTTTCCATAACACAGCTGAGGGTAAAAAAGCAAAAAGTGGAATTTAGTTTTTTTTTTTTCATTTTAAAAATATATTTAATAATTACCATGAGCCAACTGCCTCTTTAAGGACTGTATTTATAAGGTGAACTCTTCCATTGCTCAAGCCAACCAGTAATAAATTATCACTGATTTTAAATGCCTCAATGCAGTAGTTGAATGCATGAGTAAAATCTGGAGTGCATGAGGTTAAATCTTGAATTATCCAGAGATTCCTATCAATTCCAAGGCAAAACATGTTTTGGTGCACCAGGGAGGTGATTTTTGCATCGCTAACTAACTCCTGTTCAAAAATCGTTAGATTTGCTTTGAAATACGAGAGAATAAAACATAAAATATGAACTTACATCGTTTCGGAGCGATAACAACTTAACGGACTCGTGCAAGTCGTTGGGGCCACCGAAATTTAACGCGGAATCCTCCAATTCGTACGAGTTTATAGAGAAATCGGCCATCTCAGGGATTGCAGCTTAATTATAGTTGCAATCAGTTAAATATAATAAATAACTCAAGTTTATCTTTTTCACCCGTCCACGGTCGACCGTTACCAACCGTTTCTCCGTTTCTGACGTTTCTGATGAAACCACGATGAAACATGAAATATGAAATGACAAATGATGCATGGCGCATGCGCGATGCGCGTATCCATGGCGCTGATGGCGTTTGTTGCCTTATTGTTGCCTACAGTATAAGCCAACTTGAGAATTATTCAATTGAAACACAGCCAAAAGCATCTTTTAATTTCAAATCAGACAATAATCGCACGTTTTTGAGCTTGCTATTGTGCTGAAGCACTTATTTCACCCGGGCGATCGAAGTGTAAATGTTTGTTCACAGTATCAAATAAAGTGCAAATTTAGAATGCGCGACATTAAAGTTGCCTACGGTAACGGCCAACAAGACCCGGCAAAAACGCGCACCACGCAGTCCATCTACTCAAAAATACCAGGAAAGCAATGGGAGTGAGGCAACCTTGGCTTGAATCGTCAAATGCATACAGCGCACTCTATAGTCAAAATATCATAACAGAGCAACATGTGAAAATTTGAGGTTAGTTTAAGAAAGTTCTGTGTGATTGTGCCGAGTTGTGCCGAGTTTCCGGACGTTTCTGAAATAAACCGACAGAATGGTGAAGCAAAAAGTGAAAAACCTCTGGAAACCTGTGGAAATCGAAGGCACACTCTTAGAGAAAGGTTTGGACCTAGATGGTTTGATAGGGCTCGAAGAATGTCACGATTACGACCTGCAAGATTTCCTGCCAACTGCACAAAGCCAACTTGCACCAAACAAGAAGCAAACCAAGGAAACCAAGCAAACAAATGAGAAGAAAATAAACAATAAAAAAAAAGGCAGTGATAAGAAGGTGCTGATTAATAAACCACAAAACGATGTTGCGATTACACCATCAAAGAGTGGAACAACAAATGAATCTGGGGACTTTCATGTTGAGGAAATCACTAGTACTACTGAAAGAACTGATGACACCAAACTTGATGAAGAAGAAGTCAATCTAAAAGCCTGGGATGTTGTCCCTCTGAGAGACAGTGTTCTCAAAGCCTTGGGTGAACTGAAATTTTCATGTCCAACTGAAATTCAGTTTCTAACACTTCCTGCTGCAATTCTAGGCAGAAGAGATATCTTGGGAGCAGCTGAAACAGGCAGTGGTAAAACTTTGGCATTTGGGTTGCCTATAATTGAAGGCATTCTGAAGCAGAAAGAAACTGCCACTGAAGATGAAAAGTCTCTATATGCACTAATCCTAGCACCAACAAGAGAATTGGCAATTCAAATTAAGAACCACCTGACAGCAGCTGCAAAATATACCAAAATAAGGGTTGCTGTAGTTGTAGGTGGATTGGCAACAGCAAAACAAGAACGCGTTTTGAAATATTCGCCCGAAATCGTCGTCGCCACCCCAGGGAGATTATGGGAGCTCATTCAACAAGGGAATGAACATCTCTCCAAGTTGGATGACATCAGATACCTGGCCATTGATGAAACTGATAGGATGCTGGAGAGAGGGCATTTTCAAGAATTGGAAATGATTCTGGAGCGCGTCAACATGAACGAGCAGAATCGACAGCGACGGCAGAACTTTGTCTTCTCGGCGACACTGACTTTGATTCATGAGTTGCCCTCGCACTTGTTGATGAAGAAGAAGATGCATTCGAAGAAACGCGTTGGGGACTTAACGCCGACGGAGAAGTTGCGTAAGATTGTTGCATGCTTAGGAATTACCAATCCCAAGGTGGTGGATATCACCCAGAAGCGTCAGGGAAGGTCGGAGAACTTGACGGAGTGTAGAATAACATGTGAGATTCAAGAAAAGGATTATTACGTTTACTACTTCTTGCAACGGCATCCTGGGAGGACGCTGATTTTCTGCAATTCCATTGGATGCGTGAAGCGATTGACGACGCTGCTTGGTTTGTTGGGGTGCGAGCCCATGGCGTTGCATGCATCGATGCAACAGAGGCAAAGATTAAAGAATTTGGATCGGTACGTATACATTTTACACCAAAAACGTGCAAAAATGTTAATACTGTTATACATTGCCGTATATTAAGTTGTCAACTTTTTCTGTTCTCGAAGGTTCTACAGTGCTTTTCATTTATCCTCGAACATAGGCCAATGCATTGGCCATATGATATTACAGGCTTATGTTTCCAAGTAAATGTAACAAGTCGGAAAGCATATGTGTACACAAACACGCACCAGAAAAAGAAAAACTATCTTCGGATTATTGTTGCCACAAATAAATCGCCTCGTAAACTGTTTTTGCGCGACCGCCAGAGGGCGTCGTTCACCCCCCGCCAGTTTATTCCCTTTTTCTCCTGAAGATGTTCCCGAGGAAAACGCAGATGATGGCGAAAACCGTCAAATAGTATGTTCTATAATTGTAGACATTTTCAACCCTGTAGCTTTTCGCGTTAGAAATGTTTTGTTAGAAATTTCCCAATTTCTAACATTTAAACTTTACTTTTTCGCCCAGTGTGCGGGTTTTACCGTCATCTGCATTTCCCTCGTGAACATCGTTCAGGAATAAACTGGCGGTGGTGAACGGCGCCCTCTGGCTGCCGCTCAAATATCGTTTACGGTGCGGATTATTTTTGGCAACAAGAATCTGAAGAGAAAATTCAAATCGCCCCAATGGTTTGTTTGGCAGCAATCACCGAATCTGTTTTTAGAGTTTTTCTTTTTGTGCTCCGCGTACGTGTACGCATTCGCTTTCGGACTTGTGTCATTGGCCTATGTTCGGGGATAATTGAAAAGCACTGTATAATCGTCCGCCATTTTGATTCTTTCTGTTTGCAGTGCTTATTATCTCAACGTTACGCCTTCTTTGCAGTTTCCGCGACAGAGAAAACAGCATACTTATCGCGACAGATGTCGCAGCGAGAGGGTTAGATATCCCTGCAGTGGAGCACGTCCTCCACTACCAAACCCCAAGGACCGCTGAAGGATACGTGCATCGCTCTGGCAGAACAGCTCGTGCTTCCGCTGAGGGAATCACCGTCCTGCTAGTTGAAACCGGGGAAATACAGAATTACCTGCGTTTATGTCGCACTTTAGGCAAAAGTAATTCATCATAACACATTTAATAGTTTTCGCATTGTTATTTGTAAAAATATCTTACAGCTGAAGACTTGCCATCGTTCCCCGTCCAGGGACACTTCCTCAACGCAGTGAAGCAACGTGTCAATCTGGCGTGTCAGGTCGATAAGTTAGATCTCCAAGTGCGCAAAGCCAATGCCGAGAGTGGATGGTATGAGAAAGCCGCCGAGGAGATGGACATCATCATCGATAATCCATCATTGAAGTACGACCTTGAAGAAGCGCGCGGCCAGAAGAAAGCAGCGCAAATTAAACGCAAACAGTTAATGGCAATGCTTGCCAAACCCATCTTTCCGAAGGGGCTGGTGAATGCCAAGTACCCGCTCAGTTCGGACAACTCCGAGATATTGGAGAGGATCCAGGTCACCAGCACGGAGAGCGCGATTAGCGTGATGAAGAACGCTATTGACGCGAAGAATACTTCACGAAAGCGTCCTCGCAGTTTCTTTAAGGCTAAGGTGAAAGTTGATGTAGGTGCTGAGATCAATAGGAAGGAATTGATCCAGCCACCAAGGAAGAAACAAAAGTTTCAGAGGAAGAAAAATTAAATACAGCGCCAGGTCTTTCTAAGAAACCTTCTATACTCAAATTATTATAAGCTTCGTCCTTCATAATTAATCAATCTACAGTGATTTTCATTTATCCTCGAACATAGGCCAATACATTGCCCATATAAAACTACAGACCTATATTCCAAAGTAAATGTAACAAGTCTGAAACGCTGAAAGCGATCGCGTACACATACGTGGAGCAGAAACAGATAACCTCAAGAAACAGATTCGGTGATTGCTCCCAAACCACTGGGGAGTTTTAAATTTTCGTTTCGGATTCTTGTTGCTAAAAATAATCCGCCTCGTAAACTGTTTTTACGCGGCCGGCAGAGGGCGCCGTTCACCCCGCCAGTTAGGAAATGCAGGTGAAACGCGAAAAGCTATAGGGTTGAAATTTTT
>JARJDQ010000546.1:0-13923 GCA_030264215.1 Geostiba sp. GC000077 | reverse complement strand
GTCTTTGTTTCTGTCAACAAAGGTCCAAGGGTGGATTGAAATTCATATCGTTTCTGAATGACTCAGCTTCTTTCTAAATTGTAAGTACTTACTTTGACCATTTCAGCTTTTCCTTGCCCTGTCATAGCAAAAATGCATGCTTTTGCGTTGTTTATAGTGGGGAATGTTAATGTAACCCTAGAAGGCGGTGGCTTAGGAGAATCGGAAATCGAGGCAACCCATTTTGAAGATTCTTTCAAAAGAGGATGGCCTGGAAATAGGGAACAAGTGTGCCCATCTGGACCCATGCCAAGCAGAAGCAAATCGAACACGGGAAGTTTTCCGGGAGTGAAGTACAACTCCATCTGTTGGACGTAGTCGGCAGCAGCTTCATCAGCTGTTGTTGAGTGTGAAACAACAACTCCCCTAATTAAACTTTTGTTTTAAGTATAAGTATTCCGGAATGTTTACCTGATACTCCTTGTTTTATGGTAATAAATTGCTCTGCCTTAATGGGCACTTTGCCCTGAAAGCCTTTGATGTAAGCGCCATACGTAGAATCCTCGTCGTCTACCGGCACAAGACGTTCGTCGCAGAAAAATATTTTCCATTTATCATAATCGATGTCGGGATTTGCCACCAACGCGTCAGTCAAGAGTTTTATCAGCGAACCACCTAGAATTCTTATTGCAATATTTAATGAAACTAAGGTGTATATTGAAATTTCAATATAAAGGAATTGAGATTTTACCGGATACTCCAACTTTGAAGTACTTTTCCTTTGCAGAACTAGCATTTAACTGCTTGATAATGTTACCTAGCTCGGTACAAACGCCATTCGCGGTTTCTTGAACACGTACGGTCGCCATGACTTTCATTCACACTTTAATCAACAACACATATGCAGCGGTAGCGCATATCGAACCAATGGAACCAACCAAGTACGTGCACTGTGCGCTACGCTACGTCCTACCGTCCGATGTGAAGTTCAAATGGAACTTGTTCAAGGAGACTAACGAGAACCCGCGACAGTTTGAATTCGAACCTCTATAGCTCTATACGGTTGTTGGTTGTTGCGCAACTACACCTACTTAACTTTTGCAATAGTAGTGAAAGCGAACAATTCAAATTTAAATATGTAGCTAAATAACATAAGAGAACTACGTATATTGAATTATCATGAATTTCAGATTAACCTTTTTGACCATTTTCGAGGAAATGTTATTTTCAAAGTTTTTTAAAACGTTATTTTCCACACTATTTATTTTATGAAACTTTGGCGTTATCAAGCGATAAGCCAGTAATTAACTTGTAATAAACTTGACCCGAAAACTTTTAGAACAGAATTAAATTTGAAGCATTGACATCATTCATGTAACTTTCGTATGTCGTCAAAAACTGAGACAAGAATAATTTAATACTATTTAAGTATTAAGTATTAAATATTCTTTGTTTGCAATTCTCAAGTGGATTTATTAATTAAACATCGTTGACACACATCTGCGAAGCGAATAAAAATCATCGTTGCGTTCACTACCAAGCCACATTTCTCATATTGATATTATACAATCTTATTAAAACGATAACCTCGCGCGTATCGCATCAGTTGTAGTTTTCTCCTCGACCCAGAATGTTCTTCTTACTGTATTGGCAATATTTTGCACTTCCCATCTGCGCCTTTATATCATGGAAGCTATTCCACCACTACCGGAATGGTAAGAATTCGGAGAAATTGCCCCAAAGTGAAAGTGAATTAAAAACAACTGACAAAAGTAAGTGTATTTGCTCCTTTACTGCTTGCTACAGAATAAGTTTTTAAATTTTTAACAGGCTGAAAATGGATTGGGATATCCTGTATGCAACTTATTGTTATTACCCACGATTAGAACACTATTGTTTTCTGTTTTATTTCAAGTCTATGTGTAAAAATATCTATCCATACATAACTTTAAAAATAAGAACTTGAATGGAATTTGCAGCAGCAGAAATTAAGGATAGCGATGATACAAACAGCGAGGCAGGAGACGAGGAGGAGTGGACGCCAAGTTTAGAGAACGTTGAGCATGTTCCCTTAATATTTGATGCAATATCCACTGAGGAATCGCTAAATCGCTCAAAGAGTTATTACGAATTGATGAACAAGAGAAGAACAGTGCGGCACTTTTCTGATAAAGAGGTGCCAATTGAAGTTTTGCACAATTGTATCAAGACTGCAGGTAAGCATTGTTTCAAACGTTCAAACATTCAAGAATGACTTAAATATTTCAATAATGCTTAGTAAGTTAGTACGTTTAAACGTAATATGTAGAACAAATCTCCATTTATTAAAGTTGCTCTTTTCCTATTTTTAGGCACCAGTCCAAGCGGAGCGCATACCGAACCGTGGACGTTCGTTTTAGTTAAGAGCATGGACATGAAACGTCAGATCCGTGCCATTATCGAGGAGGAGGAAGAGATAAATTACAAAAAGCGCATGGGGAAAGTATGGACTGGTGATTTGAAGCCCTTCCGAACGAACTGGATTAAAGAATATCTCACCGAAGCGCCGTATATAATTCTCATGTTTAAGCAGACTCACAGCTATCGGGAGTCGGATGGTAAAAAAAAGTTGCACTATTACAATGAACAAAGCATCTGTATTGCAGCTGGAATCTTGATAACAGCTATACACGTGAGTTTGCGTCTGTCTAATTTTTATTTTGCCTTTAATATGTGTACAGGGTGTTTCAATTTAAACGTCCCACCGAAAATAGGATTGTACCTGAAAACATATGTTGTTATTCATTAAAAGTTACATTTTTTTTCGATTTCTTGATGGAGGCTACAAACTTTTAAAAAATGACAAAGTTTGAAATTTTACCCAATGAGTCATACTCGAAACGGTTTTAGAAAACTTTGTAATTTTATTGTGATCGTTTGGATGCTTCAAAAAATCGCAAAATCAGAAGTTTAACTTTTCATGAAGAACAAAATATTTTTCTTAGCATAGCACTTGACCACCTTATTGAGTCGATAGGTATCATATGAATACGCTTAGGCTTAGGCTATAACGGTTATTAAGTTATACTCAATTTAAGTTGACCAATCGGAAGCTAGAATATAGTATATTTCGAACGTAGGGCATAGTGCTGAAAAACGTTCCTCGCTGGCAATCTGGCAATCTGAACACAGCTCGCGACTCGAAATAATGCAGCCTGAAATAATGCGGTGGAGCAAGCAATTTGTGGCAACGCACATCAAAAGGGGCGTTCTAATGGAGGCGGCTGGTGTTTTCCGCATTCCAATGTGACGCACCGCTTCGCAGCGAGGGGGCGGCAAAATTGAAATTTCCATAAATTTTCGATTAGACCCAATCAATTTACCTCCCTAATTTCAGTTTAAAGTCTCAAACTCTAACCTATGCACGTCACTTTTGTGAATGGGTCGCGTCTGTATATGAAGGTTTCAACTTTAAACTTAAATTGTAGAGGTATTTTGGATTAAATCGAAAAATAAAAAACTAAGAATATACAATTTATACAATAAAAAATGAGTGAATACAGGGTGTTTACTAAATAGTGTCAGAGCGACACGTGGCGATCTTCTTGTATCAATCTCAAGAACAAATCGAAAATTATTTAAATTTTTTTAATGTTCATCAGCTATTGGGAGTTGTTTGAAGTTTTCAACAGTTTACAAGAAGTGTAGATGTGTCACCGGAAAAAAAAGAACATTTAAAATTACTATTAAATACGTTGGCAGGATTTTTTTGGTTTATACAGATTGTGACAGAAACACAAATTACTTAAAATGTCAAACAGTATTGAATTGCATCGGTACCATGTTGCCAAACGTATTTTTGTAAAAAAAAAAACGATTTCCAAGAAGTCATAAAATTTCAATTGTTAACATTGATGTACACGTATGAATTTTTGCGGTATACCTTCTAGGAGTGCTTAAGCTTACAATTACACGCGTAATACATTGATAAATTCAATATTTCCATCTTAAATTCCTAAATTTCAAACTTTGAAGACCATATGAAAACAAAGGAAGATATATTCTTTTTTTTTCGATTAACTCATCTAAATAATTCCAACAATACGTGTCGCTCTGACACTATGTAGCAAACATCCTGTATAGCCCATTCCCGGTGGGGCTTTTAAATTGAAATACCCTGTACATAGAATAGGACTGACGTTCAATGTAATATTTTATTTCTCGCTATATCAATGCATATAGTACCCATTTCACCATTGGTTTGAGTCCACAGACTAGTTCTATGGTGTGTGGATTTACTCCAATGATGAAATGCGTCCAATGCATTGACATGGTGAGAAATACATTGGAATTGTCTTAGGTGCACTTTTAAGTCTGTAACCTGGCATTATTTCGATATGGCGCTGATTTTATGATAATTATGTATTTCAGAATGCTGGTCTGGTATCGTTAACATCAACACCTCTAAATTGCGGCCCTGCTTTGAGAGCGATTCTTGGACGACCAAAAAATGAAAAATTAACATTATTATTGCCCGTTGGTTATCCCACAGATGATTGTCAAGTGCCTGGTATTAGACGTAAAGCTTTGGATGAGATTTTGGTTCAATTCTGAATGAATAAATCAATTAACTATAGTATGTAATTGTATGTATTCAAGGTGCGTAATTCCTCTGGAGGAGATGTTTATGATTATTATTAGTGTGCGAGAAAAATATTTACAAAAATGTCCTCTTGTTGTGAATTAAGTAAGAAGTGAAAAACTAAATTGACAACATCGTTGATCACAACCAGTTGAATCTAACAATTATTATCAAATGTAACTGTTAGTTATTAATTATTGATTTCATTTGATTGTTATTTTAAAACTCGAAACAATGGCAACAATTTCTAGTAGTTTAGAGATTTGAAAAAATGAAAATTTAAAATTCAATTCCTTTTTAAAATTGATGGTAAATAACTGTTTTCAAACTGTATCTTCAACTATTAATAATTAAGATTCTTAAGTCGAAAATGTTTTTCGCCAATAATCCTTCCAGAGGAATACCGCGATTAATGGGACACCATGTATACCTAGAAGAATTTAATAATAATATAAGTTTTCTGTATCCATAAAATTATAACAATAAATTCGTGTTAGGATAGAATACACTTTATCTCTTATGTGATAATTTTATTGTCGCCTGAAATTCCTAGTAAAATCCTACAACTTAACAACTTGTTAAATGTTGATATTTTATGTCATTACTTGATTATTCAGACCGTTCAGGCAGAGAAAAGCTGCTTTTGTTTGTATCCTGAATTGTGATTGTTCGAAATTAGACATCTAGCAAAAAATAGAAACTTTTCTGCAAATAATCGCGAACTGAAAATTGACCCTAACTCATGCATGATTAATTCATAATGCATACATGCTGGAAAGCCCATGAATATAAAGCCAAACAACTTGTTGCTGAAAAATAAATGTGGAAAGCAGCAAGCATCCCTCATGAGGATCATTGTTATTATCTAAAATACTATACACAGAATGATATAATTTGATAAAAGCGTTTGCAATGTTTGGCATCATACATCACAGTGATGTAATAATGTAAAACGGCGGGAGACGCTAGCTGCGTGCAGGCTGGAGGCGGCGTGCGCTTCCCGACTCCGACGTCGACGCCGCCGGCGAGAAAGATTATACGCCGGCACCGGGCACACGGCGTTGCACGCCGCGCCGAACGGTAGTCCTGCGCTGGCAACGCCACGACACGGAAAACGCGAGCGTCGCGACGCCGGCATCCCATTCTCGTTCGCTGTGAGTGCGTGTTTATTCTCTTCACTTCTAGTGTGCGCTACAATAAAAAGACACCCGTCGACAATAGAATCTAATCGTCACTAAAAAGCTGAGTGCATGCTGATCAGACATGCATGGAATGAACGTTTAGCCCGTTGTCCAAATCTTTGTTGAAAGTGTTTGACGGGCGGTGGTGCGCGCAAAAGTTATTTGAGAGTTAAAGTGCCTCCGCGGAGGACACTGCAGGGCATCCTGGAGGAAGGAGTATTGCCCGAAGAAGAGGACGCCGCCGGTAGGATGGCACTGCTACTGAGTCGCGAGAAGGAGAAGGACCTGCTGCCTTTGCCGCCGAGATATCGCCTCAGAGATCTGATCCTGGGCGATTATGCCTTCAACGACGATGGCGAAAGGTAATGTGGACTTTTTGCCTTGCTCACCGCGCCGGAGAGCACCACTTAACACTTAGGTTGAATTAATAATGGTCGGGCTAAAATTATGACTGGCACGGCACGCATAAGGCAAGACTTGTTGATGCAAAGTGAATTATTTTTTGCAACGTGCCATGCAAAAATGTGCGAAAGCCATTAGATGATTGAATCAAGAGAAGAATGCACTTCGATCTTCTTTAACTAAAGTTTAAGTGAAATTGCGTGTTTTGCAACGAATTATGTTTCCCACTTAAATTCGCACAATCGTAAACATGATTGAAGGTCCTGTTTTCACAAACGTTGAGTGCAAATGTAACTAGACAAGCGGAACACAAATTAAAAGTGGTGTGAATTTATTGTCACTTCAATTCCGCGTAAAATGAATTAATAATGCTTGTCCCTAAGCCAGCTATTTGTTAAAGTTTAATCAACAATGGAAAGTCAAAGAACTAAGGCTTTGTTTATAGTCTGAATTCAAACTGTCTTCTCCTGTTTCGCTCAGAATGCTCGCATTTCACTGTCTGAGGAAACCAATTGTTATCTATCCTAAACTGCTTCTTGCATCTATCCTATCAGATTGTTATTAATCGAATAGCAGCACCATCCGTGACTGCTAACATCAAATTGCTTTCCTGACCGCGTTCAGATATATTTTATAAAACATTTCCAAAAATTTTCGATATGCTATTGGAGCGGGTGGAACTCGATTAAAGAAAAAGAAAAGTGACAACGATTTTTGCGTATATCTGCTATACTACATACAGTAAAGATATACGCAAAAAATAGGTGTGTGGCAGACGTACTTCCCACAAATATGCGGAGTTTGCATTTCTTAGTTTGTTGATGGTATCTGTTTGACATGCTATAGGTCTAAAAAATATCTGACTATGCAAAGTGTGTTTTACGTAGTTTGGAGTGTTAAATAGATAAACTCAGGCAACTTCCGGCGCCTCCACCCACACGAATGGGGCGGAGTATAAAATCGAGACATTGCCCATGTCTTTTCCTGGCCATCATCCATCATTAAACCAAATTTCATATTTATCGGACTAACATATGTTGCCATTTCGGTTCGTTTAAGGTTGTACACAGAAAAGGAGTTGATTCTGAATCAGTCAATAATTCCTAGACTACGATGTGTTCTTTGAACTTGATTTTCAAGATATCGCTGATTTTAGGTGCTTTATGTAACAATGTGATTTTCTTGACTAAACGCCCAATAACTGAGAACAACCACAATTTATGAGTGTAGCATTATTGGGAAGAGGATGAAATTTCCTTACATTTAACTGAGAATGTAAAATGCAAATACATATAATCAGATGCATACAGCTCAGAGCTAAGAAAAACAAATTTTTTTTTGAAAACTTAATTGGCAATGATTGTTGGGGTAACGACGTGATTGGACTTGGCATATATTTATTAATCTTACATTAATGGGCTGACACTTCGCTCACACATGTCCTTACTGATACTGTGACTACCATAATGCGGCCACCAATTTGCTCCATGTTGTCTCTCCCTTGAAAGTGCAATAAGTAATAAGTACGTGGCGAACGCATGTCCCAACTAGACACATAGTACATGGTAATTAATCGTCTCATATTTTATTACTTTGACACCCATTACTTTGCTAATCACATTTGTATACCTATATAGATGTTTCGTATTCAATCTGTTAAACTGTAACTCTGTTTCACTCTTGATGTATAAAGAAATTATTTGTTGGTTAGACTCTTGTGAAGCAAGATTGAAATGTCATTTGGTTCTCTTTGTTTTGTAGCTCTCATGTCGTTACCCCAACAATCATCAAAAATCCTAGACGTTATCAACTACCACATTAATTGGCAATTTTCAATGAGTCATGATATCCGAGAAATTTACATCATTGCGAAATAGAGTTGGCTAATATCAGGCCATTTCCAGTCATGCTAGTTCAATATGTTAAAGACTTCATTACGTAATCAACGAATGTATCACCAATAACACGTTCATGAAATGGAAATGTTGGTGGATGCGCCGGGAGAGGACTGAGTTTCTACATTTGAAAGTCTGTGCAACAGAACTGTACTATACTCCGTTAAAAATAACCAATCCGATTCTGTCAGTTTTCTGACACGGCAAATTATTACTAATATACTATTGACAAATGCTCAAAATACACAGAATCCGCTAGGTTACTTTAAACAGAGTATAGCATATTAATGCGCATTCATAAATGTGATTTAGTGAAGTCAACATTCATTTACAACTCTAAAGAATATTTAATGCATTTTAGAAGTTGAAATCAATACTTTCTGGTTTATAGTCGTTAAAGAAGACTACGGTAAACTATTTTCACAAACGGCTATGACATTCTGTTTTTAATAATATTGGAGAATATTTTTACAATTTTAAAATAAGCGAACTAAAAAGTTGAAACAAATTTTAAAGTTTTTTGGATAAATTGCAAATGGAAAAAGGTTTCCTTCAAGTGCTTTTGTGACTACATATATTTAATGTTGTCTTGACAACTGACTTCTACTATCTCTGACTTGAAACAAGGCAAAACATTGGAGCAAGCATCGAGATAGAGTTGACTATCAATACAGATGTTCCTTTGTTATAAAATGTAAGGTTTATTGGGTACTGCACACATGTATCCTAGGTTCCTAGGTCCTTGAAGTTCGGTTTCTTGTGCTTGTCGTAAATTGGAAACTTGAAACTGTTTTTTTTTCGAAATAATCAATTTTCTTCAGCATCATTATGAAGTACAACAACAGAACAACATATATCATCCTTCAGTTAAAAACCTATGTAAAATAAAAGCAATAAATCAATGCAAAAAAAAGAAAACCGGAAATAAATAGTTATCAAAGTGTATTGCTTCTTGAATAATTCCCATTTCGAATTCTTTATCTTATTGGCAAAAACAAATAGCTGACAGAAAACTGACAAGTGTGAAAACATGCGATTCATGCACAAATCGGCGTTGTTAACTCGCTAACGAAGAATGAACTATACCTATGCTGTATACATGTCCACAAGCGGGGAAACAGGATACGAACAATTTGAGCTGTTGCGAGCACCATCCGCCCCGCCGCTCTCGCTGCCGCCAAAGTTAAACCCTGGTTTTCGTATCTCACTTGCTTCCCCCAATCTTTTTTCACATCGTGCCGTTCGCCCTCATGTAAAATCTACCCTCTACGAGAAGCAAGGGTGTTTATATTACAAACGACCCCTACTACTTCATGTAGTGAGCGGCATAAGGGTCTGCTGTATGAAGAGGCAGAATACTAAAAACATATTTTCCAAAAAAGTAATATTGACGTGAGTTGTTGTGTTTGTTGTGGTTTACGTTGAAATTATAATGAATTTACTATATTCGTAAACAACACCAAAACACCAATATTATACAAGCGCTACTGCTATAACTACATAGCATAGAAACTGTTAATAGCTGAGTTGAACGGACAAGAAATATGACCAATTGCAAACTTTGCCATAGTGTAAATAAGGATGCATGTCCCTCGCACAGTGCTGTCGTGCCTTTGGGAAGGGAGACATGTTGGTGGCACCTCTGTGGATGGTTATTTTGTGTGATAATGCAATCGATAAAAATGTTGGACGCTCACTCGTCCACCGACACTGAGCGACGAACTTGAAATTTTCGAGTCGACAGAGTCGTCAAAAGAAAAAATATTAAGTTCCTTTAATTAAAAATGAAATACGAGAAAGAAGTTTGTTTTTACGACATTACAAAGAAAGCATATACCAACTGGTATTTATGATGTGCATAATTGGAATTTATTTTAAGGCGACACGCGATATTAAAATATTGGAAAAAATACAACAATATGAATTATACTGTATATAACAAACAAATATATAGTGGATATACATCCAGAAACCTTTCATACCTAGTATGTATAGTCTGATTCCTGAATTATTATACTATGCTACGCCTTTGTCATTTATCAAACCTCACATGTGGAATGGGGACATCAATATATTTAACTTTGCGACAGATAATGATGGTGACATGTGAGAACCGTGGTGTTTAAAATAATCTGGCTATACTTATTCGGACTATAATTTTATAGATTACTAGAAATTTAAATAATTGTAGAAACTTCAAAATTATAACTTTTACTAAATAAAGTATGGTATTAAAATCAATATTTGGTTCTTCTAATTATATTGTACCATGTTAAATACTTTGAAAATGTTGATGAACATGTTGCCACTGCCAAAAGTGACCATCATTCATTTCCTTACTCCTATAATGGGTATCTGATTGAAATTTGAATCTCATTAAAAACAATCCATATATTTGATCTTTTCCAATAAAGACGTTGATCAATTTTATATTAAAATGTAGTACCCACATCTGTCCCTGAACCATGTAACAAAATAGAAAGAACTTTCCTTTGTACTTCCTATGAATTTGTTGAAAGTCGTAACCTTGGAATTCTGGGGTTTGTCTGGTTTTGTCAGTTTTGGCATGTCAAATCCGATACTTTACTCTTTAATTAAGTTAATTATCAGATTAAGCGATAATTTAGGCGTGCAATTTAGGCGTGCAATTGTCCCTGAGTTGCATAATGTCGACACAATACTTGTTTTTATTTCGCGCCATTTTAGGATTTCATTTCATGATTTCATCGATTCGATTTGCGCGGTTTGATTTCGAGCATTCGAGCATTCGGTCATAAACTGACAGCTATAAGTTTTGCAGCCCCTCGGGCACATAAACCCTTTCGAAGAGGGCGAAATACACGAAGTAAAAGTGTTGATTTGCTGTGCCGCGTGTAAATTTCGATCAGCATTGTACAAATGTGTGTCTATAGAAAATTGCGGCCGAGCGGCGAATCGGAATCGAAGATGGAATATTGCGAACAGAATGGGAAATCTATTTACGCATTGTGAAAGAAAACCAAAACGCAGGCGGCGATGGTGGGCGCGATAAGTCTGGCGTTGATTGATTTTAAGCACTCGGGGATATAACGCAACGGAGGACCTTTCTGTTTACCGAGATTATCCGTTCGGATGGAAAGCGTGCGCGGTGTGGCGTCGGCGGGCCTCTCCTTTTCGATTTGCCGAACGTGACGCTCGCCGCTCAAAGTCGATAAACGACGTGGAGGCGGAATGCCGTTGTGAGCCGGTGGAATTCGATTTGTACTTGTACATTTTGTGCAATTACGTCATTATTTCATTAAACACCAGCCTGCATCCTGCCTCACGCATTCTCATCGTGTTGGCGTAAAGTTTTCTTATATTCAGTTGATATTACATTTCTGCAATTCAAAACTTTCAAAAAGTGGATTTAACATGATTCGAAAAGAAAACTTTTGTTAAGTGACATCTTAAAATCGAATAAATTTATGATGCAGTAAAAAAAATGCAATTATGACCACGTTTACCTAAAAATGATGTTATAAAAGTTCCAATTATTTAAACTATTCAATTTTCAATTTTGTCACTAGAGTTTGAAAGACGACTCATTGTTTGTCAGATAAACTGTAGGCAACCGCACACACAGATTTTGTTGGTTGGGTTGCATAGGTCTTGATGAGTGAATCCTTCATTCAGATTGGTTGTTTCCAAATTTCTAGTGACACTGCCTTCAATCAGATGATGACGATGATGACGATTTTTCAGAATGCCACTGAACAAGTCTATTGACTTGTTTTTACTCGTTTTTATTCGATGCATAATAAAATGTGTGCATGGTGTGTTGCCTACATCTACCATTTGAAATGTTACGGTTTTTTTGTTGCTAGTTGTGTTGCCTACATCAACCATTAGAAATTTGAAAATATATTGTTGAGGTTATTGTATTTTAAAGTTATTCTTTCAGCTGTCTTAGCGTGGCTGTGGAGGCCGTGGATCGAGATGAGAGCGGAGCATTAGCATGGAGGCGGCGGCGGCGGCGGCACAACTAGCGAATTAATTAAATTTCGCCATGGCTTCTTTGGTGTCAGTTGGATGGATGCGGGCCAGCAATAACGCAGCACAGCCACTCCGTTTGCCTGTTCGCCTGCATTAATTAACGAAATAGAAATAGAAATAAAAAAGCAGGGCCCAGGGGGGGCACGCAGCGAAAAAATGCCAACGAATTAAGCAAATATATTACACCTACAGCTGCACTCGCACAGCGGCTGAAGCAAAACGCTTAAATGCGAAAAGATTAAAAACCGTTAAAACTACAAAATGTGGCGTGGCGGATATGCAATTTCTACATCGCAACACCAACGCGCGCGTCAGCGCAAATGTCGAAACAATAATGAAAATCGCATCCGGCGCGGTTTGCGCGCCGTGAATTCGGATTCATTTTTCATCGCGGGGCGCTGCAAAAACACACGCCGAATGTGTTTTTACGTACGTTGCTGCCATGTTTTCATTTGGGCAAAACACAACGCGAATTGACTGAACTATTATTTTGTTGTGAATAATCACGTCGCACACCGCGAAAGGAGGGAATATTTTAAATTTAATGAAAAATTGCTTTATCTCATATTGTTTCGGAATTTATTGCGCCAACATAGCACCAAACAAGTGAACCCCTTGTGGAAATGTGGGCAAAAGGACGGAGGAAGGGTGGAAATGTTTTTTAGCCGGAATTTATTCAGAGACTCGTGGTGGAGGTGCCAACGAACAAATGGTGAACATTGTTTGTCACACATCAAATATTTATTCGAGATACGAATTCCAGCAGGCCGGCAGCAGGTCAACAGGTCAGCAGGATTTATTCAAATGTTGTTTATCATTTAATTTAATGAGGTGTGACGTAGATGAGTATGCATTATGACATTGAAAGTGTGTTACGAATCGATATTAGCTCAGTTACAACATGGCATTAGTGATGAAATTATTGTGCTCACAAAACCCAAGGATTTACATAACAAAGGTAAAAGAAGAACAAAATAAGTAAAGTTTTAGTTTATGAGACTTTAAAATGTTATGTTAATTAACTCGTTGAACATTAAAAAATTGTCAAGATAGATGAACAGAATTAGGAAGGGATGGGATTTTGACCCTCGATTTTTCTCCGCTGTTAAGATGCCAGCGATTAGTCAAAGTTTAACCCTCGATTAATTACGAATAAATTCGCCGCTTAAAAAACACGCTCCCATAATAAAAAGCCGAACCTGAACTGAAGCTGAATCAGCCAGCGCGGGGACAACACGCGCCACACTGTTTTGCTCTTGGTGTGTTCTGTGTTGGAGGCGGCATGACAACTATTAGCATGACTTATTTAAGTGGACAACCCGTTGCCGACGCTGTTGGCGGGCGCGCCTGGGGAGCGTTTCGTTCTGGTTCATTTTAATGTGCAATTAGCATTCGGAACGACCACCGCGCGCGCCGCACGCACACCCTTGTGCAACACTTGCGCAACAAACATGCACTAATACTCTTTGCATAATATTTGTGCGCCGCGCCGACTCGTTTCCTCGTTAGCGATGGTCGCGCGCGCACTAAATTATTTCTGGGAATACAATTATAAATGCTGAATTTGTGCGATGGCACTGCGCGCAGCGGGCGCACAAATGCTGGGAGAGGGCTGGAGTGATACAGGTTGTTTGTATAGCTGTGAAGATCAAATTATCGTTTTATGACATTAACACTAGAATTTGGAAGATTCACACCACATATTCACTGCAAAACAAAGGACTGAGTTTGAATTTCGCGCTGAAAGATTTGGTAAAAATCGAAACATTTATTCGAAGATTTTTCGATGTTAATATCCTTAATAATATTATCTTCCTTCGATTTATTATAA
>JARJDQ010000543.1:0-18632 GCA_030264215.1 Geostiba sp. GC000077 | reverse complement strand
CCACGAATGTCATTCCGCATATTTTCCTCAGGAACCTAATTTCTAATTGGCTTGCTTTCAAAATTAGTGGTATATATCAGTTTTCAAATTATAACTTGAACTGATAAGATCTAAGATTCTCATAAGTCAAGAAGATTTTGAAAATATTTTTCTGGTGGTCTATCCACCGATAATCTTTAACAACCACTCAAGAGGATTAGATAGGCAGAAAATAGTTATTTGCAAGATAGTGCTTACGACACTATAGCAATACAAAATAATATTGCGAGACATGTATGTGGGGGTAGAATAAAAGAATATTGTGAATGATTATTTCAATTACGCATTACACATAATTGTACCTCAAAGGAATGTCTATTTCTTGATCTTTTATATCAATATGTGTTCTCCCAATGCGCAAGATGAAAGATGGAAAAGGTTAAAGAGGAATAGATCGCGGCCCCACCCATGCGGCGCACGCAAAAAGAAGCGTCGTCCACAAATGCGAAAGTTGATCGGCGCGCTTAATATGCACTTACATGGCGCACGGGGAACGCAATGCACGCCGGTGTGCCGGCGTACACGTGTACTTAGTGCGGGTACATACGAGAATGTCTCTCACGGGCCTCGCGGCGCGTAAAAACGCGACGCGCGAGCACGGAACGCGCTTAGATTATAGACCAAGCGCCTCGGGACGATTAACCCGCATATAGATGTAGTATAGGTACCTGACTGAACCTGTGCGCACAGCGCGGTACGTAACGAATAACGAATAAAACCGTTCATGTGTGGAGCGTATCTAAAGATGCGGAGCAATACCACACGACCACATCAAATGGGTGATGTACTCGTGGTTGTAGTCGGCTGCTTCTTCTTGCTGCCGCTGCGGCGACCTCGCCGACTTCGGGGACTGGTAGTGTGGTAGTGGCCGCACTCTCCTTCGCCCGCAGGCATTCGCGGGGCCCTCCCGTCGCTCGAGGAGTCGTGACTCGCCTCCGAACTCCGGCGGAGATCGTGACATTCAACGAACGGGCGATTTGTAAAAACCCCTGCGCGGCGGCGGCGGCCGGCGTTTAAGTGGACGGCATATGCAGATGCATCCAGGAAGCGACTACTTTACTCGATCAAATGGCCACACTGCGGCCACGGCTAACAGCACACCGCGAGATGACAGTATGTGAGCAATTTCATCAGCCCGAGCCCGCACGCTATTTGATGATATTTTCAGACGCTATGATTGCCGAGCACTGCACAGACACCGACACATGGCCGGTTGGTGTGTGCGACCGGCATCAATAACACTTCACAAGCAATTACCATCGATTGGATCCTCGAGAATCACAAAGTAAAAACCTCGCGCAAGAGGGGAGCGTTACGATGCGCGACCCCCGCAAATTGTCCCTTGTCCCCCATAGATCTTCAATTATTCCAGCGTGCCAGGCATCCCCGAAAAAAAAACGTGTAGCACATGCATCGTATTTAGATGCCAATAAAAATACCGCAAACTGTTTCATAATGTATCCCCGTGCACATCCGTAGCTTTTTTTCCCGGGAATATCGAAGTGGATGATGCACCTTCAATCATGGCTATCTCCCCCCAGTTGCGCATTCGGCGGTTAAGAGATTCCATCATTTCGATCACGGTGGGACTCCGGAGAGTCATCCTAGTCACATGTGAATGATGCCCATTCCGAACCACCAAAAACCCCAAAAAAGCACCTGAATGATCCGTATTCGAGGCAACCACGCAACATCCAAGCCTCGCTCATGATAGCCATGATACTGGTTAATAATACGTTCGCATGCTTTTATTTTATTTTATTCTATGTTCACTCTTTTCACAAGTATGCTTATCGCAGGAGGCCAAGAGGAAAATAATGATAGGTAAAATCAAGCTCATGTCGTCGTCCCGTGGCATGGAGCTTTCTACTTATTGAAAACTTATAATCGGGCGCGCAGTGATTTACTCCGAGATGAATGGCATTGATAATGACGCTCGTTGCGCACACGAACCCCAACGCTATTATTGTCTGCGCGCGCAATTACACGTTGTTACACGATGAAGACGGCAGATATAGAAAACCATCAACAGAGACAATTTAAGTATTCGTGTGGACACGAGTGGACTTCTCCCTAAGCTGCTAACAAACCTACAATCCCGCACCAAAGGCGTTGCAAAGATTTATTAAAAGATGACCATACCAAACACAGTCAACAGATTGGAAATGAAGAGTATTGCTTCATTTTATTGACGACATCGTGTTTATGTACGGATCTTATTTTCATCTGATTTTTTGCGAGTTTTGTTGGTGAATTAGGTACGCCACTGTATTGTACTGTACTGATAGTGTGGGGCAGAGCCTTGTGGAAAAAGTGTATTATCTACAAGCGTTTGCTCTTCGGGTAAAGGTCACGCCATCCAATACTAAATCTGTCCCGGGACGACAAACGAAAAGGGATAGCGTTAGAACATGCAACGTGCCACACCGCACACCACCGCCAGAAACGTCGTGCCGCCATTGTTTTATCACCTCCAGCACATCAGCGACGCTCCCCTCCCGGGTTTGGGATTCACACAGTGCGGGCGCAGTACATAAACAAGGACTAATTACAATTGCAACGACCGAAGATGTACGTGCGATACCCAGTCCGCAGCAACGAGAATCTAATGCAGGTATTTTCAATAGTGGATATGATGTAGTCCCAAGCCGAGGAGAGCGGTGACTAATTACGGTCCAGCGCCAGGAGGAGGAGGAGATGTGATACAAGTATCAGATATCGCATATTGCACGTTGTGCCCCCGCGTCGAGGCAACCGTCGGCATTGTCATGTCATTGCGATGTCCGACGCGACGGCATCGTGACGAGGACGTGGCGCCCTCCTGCAGTCCAAGGAGTCTCGGCATTCCGCGCGTGTGACACGTGACAGCTGGAAGGGTTGTACCAGCGCGGCCCGAGGTATATTGTCTTAGATTGATATTGGCGGCGACAGCCTGCGTGCCTTGTGCAGTCGGGTGATTTCGAGGTAAATTCCAAATGGACGACACAACCTCCTCAAATTTGTGAATATGTGCAATACGCAGTCCCTTGACACAACTAGGAGATACCGACCCTGGATCGGTGAAACTCGAAACTGAAAAGGGAGACAGAAGAAGACTGTAAAACTGCGAAGCCCGGAAGAATGCCGAGACACGTTCGGTGATAGATGACTCCCACCAGACGCGGCGCAGTTTTAATTAAATCTTGTAATTGTTTCAAGTGTTTTCGGAAGCAAGTGGGGTTGGCGCGAACGAGTCGTCATCAGTAGGCAGCGAGCGACACTCCCCGCTTTACAGAAAAAAAAGACCACTAAGTGCACAAGCGAGTGTTCAGCTCTGAGTCGGTACTACGTGACGGACGACTGTCGTGATTCCCAAAATTAACGACCTCCAGGCCTCCAGGCCTCCAGCAAACCACGCCAGGAACATATTAACACGAATGACACTACATTCTAAAATGTTCTATTTTGCCAAAACATAAATCTAGTTTCTACCTCTGCAAACTCTGCAACCTTGCGTGAGGTTAATATTTGATGGTCTGTCGCTAGACTCGCTAGTATTGGCATCCTGTGAGAACAAGCCGAGTGCAAACCACGTTACTCATTAGGGGAGCACGCAGGACGGACGCCGAAGTGGGAAAAGAAGAAAAACCTAATTACAGGAACGAGCGACCTGATGACAGCCATTATTGCGACAGAGCGTTCGTCCAGCCCCGATGGACCATAAAGTGTGTGGTGCTATCATTCCTTCAATCAGTCTTTGGGTCCTGTCCTGAAACAAGCAAGCAAAATGAGTTCATCAGACTGCGTCCTCCGAATTCCTCCTCTGGCGGGTAGTATAATTTAGATAAACCGGTTTTGCCTTGTTCAATTTTCAATCACCTTTGGAACAATACCAAGTTGGATTGCTTGTTGTTGGAAGCCGGCAGAGCACACACGTATTACAATTATAGTCTCTGGTCTGTTCTGAATTCACATGACTCGTAAATTTACAAGACACACACTCGCACAATACACCGCGGGCTAATTGCTTAAGAAGCCATTTAGTTAGTTGCTTAATTAACTTAGCTAGTTGTTCGGTGTGTGTCAGGCCAGACGACGCGAGCGAACGCCGTGCGCCACGCTGCAAAATTGGTTTACACAACATACAAACATACAACATGCAAACAAACAAGTACCTGTACCCCAGGTACCTGTTTAGCTAGCATGCGATTTATGCTCGAAGACGCAGATCTCCTCCTGCTCGCTGCACATTCACACATCGGGTCTCCTCTGCATAGCCTCGATCTTGGTTCTTGGCGAGCATAAAACGGTTGCAGCGCAGGCAATCACTCTCCGGCAGCGCTGCATATCTTAACAAATTGTACGCACTGGTAATTAACCAACAGTCACGTAAATTTATCACGTCAATATTTATATTAACATACCTGCACGACCGTCAATCATGGGCCGGCATGAGCGTGGCGACTGGCGAGAGATAGATGACGCGGTGCGATTGTATCGACCTGCGACGGGCGTCTAATCATTTCTATGCCGAAGCTCTGGAGTGCATAATGATAAAGAACCGCAGAGGTGCATTACATAATAATCCATTGGGTTGTTTGGGCTCAGCGCTTTTCAATGATACCTTCTTGATGATTCTCTCGACCCGAGTACCGAATGCGAGGAGTGCACGCCGCGCCGGTAATAACGATGATTACCATTCAGTAGTGTTTGATCTTTGTATACGCTGTGCATACATATTCAGCGAGACGCCTGCTTGGAATTTGAAAGGGTGAAATATTGTTGATGGAAGTAATTTAATTGACAAAACTGGTACAATTACCCTCAGGCGCGCAGAGCCAAACGACTTGTCATCATGTACAACTACACAACTAGAACCCTCTCCTTATATTGATTAATCACTATACAACAGATTCCAAACTCTCGGTAGCAGGAGCACTTGTGTTTGGGTGGAACATATTTTTGGTGTTTTCAGGCCGTGAATTTCTTTTTGCAATTTGGTGCAATCTTAATTCATCGCAGTTACGTAACGAACGGGGCCCCATTCATTGACCTGCACGGCTATGTGCGCTAGCGCCTGCTTCACAAGTAACAGATTGATTCATTGAAGGTGCCCCGAAGCGTCGAACACAGCCGGACATAAATCACGAACATGGCCAATAAGTAAGCATGCATAAAGTACAAGTGCTCCAGCCTGCCGGACCAAATAGACTTCCTAAACGCACCCGCCACGAAGCGATAGGTAAGTGACAGCCGTCGGGAGTGACCAATGGCCACTCCAATTATCATTTGTCAAGCGGGCCCCAATGTTAATGAAATTTACCGGGGATGGCGTGTCGGCATAAACAACCCCGGCAACACCATCGCCTCTTTATCTTGCCACCCCTTTGGGCCTTCCTTGACTGACGCACCGCAATTCCCGAACGACCTTGCAATAACACTTATCATTATTCAATATCAACTTATTGCACGTGCGGGTGGCTGGAAATGTTTGGAAAAATTATCATCGGGGTTGGTTGTATTTTTTTCCTCATGCAACAGCAGCGATTAAAAAGAAAAATCGACGAGGGTTCTTAAATTTCATTTCGGATCTGGCACGTACTGCTACTCGTATTCGGTAACATCTGTATCCTCAACACTCAACCCTTTTGTGAGTGTAACTGTTATTGTTAGACTGAAGGGGCAGCGAAGAGAAAAAAGAAACGAGTGTGAAAGAATGTGAAGGGACCAGTGAAAGAAAGCCGCGCCGCAGTGGAATGACATCTAATGAATCGACTGTCATTCAATCAATATAATTAAATTGTTTCGGTAAAGGGTTGGGACCGCATGCGTGTGAGCTGAATAACAGCCGTATTACGGCACCGATGCCTTGAAGCCTTCAGCCTTGAGCTCTAAAGACTAAAGACTTAATGCAATAAGGACCTTTTCATTTCGACGCTCTTGTCCAGGTCTAGAGTCCAGATCCAGGTCCATGTCCACGTCCGCATATGTGGGCAGTTGTTGTATCCGTTGTAATTCTTGTTATTATATCTCATCCCTTATCCCCGGAGGCCTTGCAGCAAATGAACTAGTGTGTGGCGTGTGGCAGAAGATCAAGTTCCCGCGAATCGATTTCAATTTCCACAGCAAATGTTTTGTGTGATGGCAATTGACGCATCGGTGGCTCGGTAACGCTGTCCTATTTTCAGTGTAGTTCCGTGCCGTGCCGAGCATGACAGTAACCAGCATGTTAAACAAGTGTGGAGGTATGTCTATTTTCGGATTGGCATACACACTCGTGAGATTGACGGCTCCCAGCGACACAGCCGTCCAGATAAACACCCGCGCAATCGAAAGTTGACGAAAGCCAGGATCAAAGTTACTCATCTCCTTACTCACCTTTAATCTACGATCAATTAGACTTCCCTTTCATTCCTTTTGTTTGGGCATGGGTATGTCACATGGGTACTTTCGTGTTGGTGATAAATGGAGGAATGGAGAGCATTAGGTTTGCTTGGGGTGGCGCAATAAAGAATGAGTTTCGCGAATGTCCCGACTCCGACTAATTAGATATATTTTATATACCTTTCGGCGGTTCGTGCTCCCCGGCAATAGCAAAAGCGCTGTCCTTAATTTGCACGCGAAGGATTTATAACTCCTCCATCCAGCACTCTCTTTATTTTTATTTCGGCCAAGTCCCAAGTGTTTGTAACTTTGATGATAACAGCAGGCCCGAAAATTATTTATGGAAATCAATTAAGCCAATAACATTTGTAATCAAACCGTTCTTTAAGTGGACGATGAACAAACGCGCGTGCCAGCGGCGAATGTTTATGCGCGACATCGTTGGGCATCGGGATAGACACCAGATGGAAGACTATTTCAAGCTCCCCGAGTGATGGTAATGTGCGGCTGGTAAACGCACTCTTCGTGTGTGCCCGAATAAATAATATACATTTTCGAAGCACAGCGACGTCAATCGCGTCCCAAAAATAGAGAATAGATTTGGTGAACAGGAATACTGAACGCTGTTGAGTTAGATATAGGCCTATTATTAATAATAGATATCGGGGTAAAGGCTCCTTTTTTTCGGAAGTCCTGCAGAATCTACTTGCGGTGGTTTTTGGGCGAATGCTTATTAGTATAAAGATGTGTCATAACTCTGCGGCGCATGTGGGCCCGGTGGGACGCACTAACGCCCTGGTCTGATTCATGCCACATTTTGGGCATTCGGGCAAGCAAACATACATCCTTCCAAGAGTAGCAAGGACCAGTTATGCTTCGCCGGAGCGCCGTGATAAATACAAATACCACTACACATAAATCGTTCCCCAGCGGCATCCAATCCACCGGAAGCACTAGCGTTTCGATTTCACCTCACACATTCCAGTCTGGGACCGCAGAGTGGGAGTAAGATATTAGGATATCGAATATTGGACACATTTCACACCCCAACATTTTTACCTCAAGATGCGGGTAACGCCAACGGCGAATTTACGACCAAAGACATTTAATAATTTCGCCTTACAGGCTGTATTTATGGAGCCATCATCATTGATGTTGGACGTCGGAACGGTTAGGAGACTTAGGAGGGTTGCAGGGCTAGCTGTTGATTCAGACGGCTTTAAGTTTAAATGTTTAATTGCATTCCGCCGGGGGGAGAGAGCCAACCCCGGTGGTCAAACATCAGTGCTGCAGGAACTGGGTTACGGTCGAATGTATTATTTTGCTGTTTGCGACTTCGGGAGAGGGGAGCTGGATTGAGGTGGTCTTAGATCTTCCGCCAGCTCGAAATAACGTCTCTAGCGCGATGCTTCTCGACGTGGGCGACGAGAGTCCCGGGCGTCACATTAAGTGGCCGGCCTGTTAGTTTGACCGTGCGCCCATTCGTTCACTCCGATGCTGACCAGACGTTCGCTCTCCCGAGGCTTTCTTCTAGCACACACCGGCTCCGAGCATCCCTTTGTCCCGGTGTTGCTTTTGTTCTTAAGGGAGTCGATTAATTATGGCCGTAACTATCCTCTCTTCGTATCTCTTTTCTTCGAACTACATACTCCCAACGTTGCATCGATTCCCGAGGCGGGCGACTCGAGCCGGGACTCCCGACAACTGGGCCTCCAGGCGATGCTAGTGGAGCGCAAGAAGCAAAGTGGCAGCGCGAGTTCATCAAGTAATTTTCCTCCGACATCATGTATATTTCTCCACTCTCGGAACGGTTAAATTGGACAAACCGAAAATGTCAAAGGGAAAATTGAATTAAGTTCTTAACAGCATAAAAAAAAACGGAGATGAGGAGATAAACGTCAAACGTAATGCAATATTGAGATGCGAAAGATTAAGTTTCGGGTGAAAATGCGAATCGAGGTGGGGGAGGTTTTTTGTGTTGGAACTGTTGGGATATAAAACGCTAATTCCGAGGGCTGGAACGTCAGCTCCACAAACTTGTTGCCCTCCCCGGCAGAGCTTAAATTGTTCCCGTTTTGCATCCACCACCACCACCATCACCACCAAAAGGCGAGGCAACCGGAACCTTTAAAAATGATTCGAAAAGTCCTCCCTTTCATACCGACACCGTAGCATTATTCAATTTTCCAAAAGGGATGCGTCTGGAATTTGTCTCGTTTGTGTTTAGTGTTTTTGTATTTACATTCCGCGCATTCGGAATATGAAATTCCATCGATGCAGTGGACCGTCTCTCTGATCTCTGATCTTCTTAAAAGTCTCCACTTTTGGGGAGAGCGCATTAACTTTAAGGCGCGCACTTTTATCGCAAGGGGAGCGGCCGCAATTTCGAGAGTTGGAGAATCAATGCTGTAGATCACAGTTGTCACAAGCTGTTCGTACGTGCGCGGCATGAGCGACGCCGAGGCCGAGCGAAAAGCCTTGGTGGATTTCCCGCGACAGCAATCCATCTTCGGGGACCCGCCCGGGCGCTTAGCGGCCTCCTTATCGCGCTCCTAGCATGCTTATCACGCCGCCAGCAGGAGCATTTATCGCGACCTGCTTCTCCGCACCCACCAACACTTGCCGCCACACGTCGCCGGCCAACGACATTAGAACTCGTCCGCGTTAAAAGACAAAATATTTTAACCGACGTCGATAGCCCTTTTATGTCGAATACGTGTGGTTGGCGTTTGGAGGGGGTTAAATGTTCGAACAAGGGATCCTTTTACGCTTACGACTTACGACACAGGCGTTACATATGCATTTAGTTGCATACGGCAGTATCAGTAACAGTAAATACTACAAGTGGAATGTTGGGTACGCACACCCATACGCACTCCCCACATTCACCCTCAAATACGTGAAACTGTGAATCATCGCAAATACGTCGCACGTACGTACGTCTAGCGGACCCTCGACAATTGTCTTTCCAGTGCCGCAGCGACACAAATATAGATTTTCAAAATTTTCCTAGACATCAACTCCTCGGAGACCAACGTCTACGTGTAGTACACGACACACATAAATATTACACTTGGTCTCATGGCCTCTGTCTCTATATTGAATTTGCCATAAAATTATGACCTCACTCACAAACCTATACTGATATTACCTGTGGGCCCTGTGGGTGAGCATAATCCCTATTTAGGATGTATATATTTAGGTTTAGGATGTATATTGTATAACATTTCCTATGCATAATTAGTAACCATTAACCGCTTCAATGGTCGTAGGTTTGATTGGATTGCTAGCGGCCGGTTCCAACAATGGCTATTCAATGATGAAATTGAAATGGCAGCTTCCACCCTCTCAAACTCCTTCGCTGCTATAGTTCAGTGGCAATGGAAGCAAGTTATCTGGCAATTTAATATCCCATTAAATAATAAGCAGGGTCGCGCCGAATTTAAACAAGGACCCACAAATTGCGCATTATGTCGTCGTTTTGGGTTTGCGCCACGATACCTCGAGGCTATCTCATCCAAGACTTTCCAGACTGAACTCGAGTGGAAGGTGGAACCCCAGGGATGTCGACGACATTCAACGGTGTGTGTGGCACTGAAATCAAACGATCCCAGGTGATCTAAGAATACTACTGGCACTTGAGTAGAGGTCCTTTGATGATATAATTTAATTACCCCCTCCTAAGAAATTTGGAGTTTGCTTTAAAAAAAAGTTGCAAGCATATTATCAATAGGATACTGGGTTCATCTTGGTCTTGAGGACACGTGAGATATCTGGTGCAGAATTCAAGTGGTCGACTGACTGTACGTGATGGACATACTGACAGCAATTTTCTACTTCACTAAGAAGTCCCCGCAGCAACCCTCACATTTAATTGATTTTGTATACATCACACAGTAGCACCCTTCTGGGCATTTTGGGCATATTGCGTTCATCCAAGATAGGAAGGAGTGTGACACCGACCTCATCAGGGTGACTTCTAATAGAGAATCGGGATACAGGAAGCATTAATGTATAGTGTCATTAACAAGTCAGGTCACATGCACTGCACGGCGGGACTCACTAATGTAGGTTTGTGATTTTTGTGGACACTCGCGGAATAGTGAACAGTCGACAAAGTGCACATCTTAATTCTATTAATTAACACTTAATGGATAAGGAGGAAGGCAAGGAGGGCAAAAAAATACGTTGGGAAGCGACAACCAACGCAAAATAAGATCACGCGAACGCGAAGACGGTGAAGACCAGAAGATGTCGAGACACTCTAGACGGAGGCTTTGTGAAATACGTGACTGGTATGAGCACCATAATGATAGCGGCGGTAATTGTAGAATTAGCGATACAATGCGATTCGCCGACGCTGGCCGCGGCGTGTGGAGGTGTGGAGGCGGCGAATTAGCAAGCGAGTGGTACCCGGACGTGCCCGCGAGACTATGCCCGACGCTGTCATTCGCCGATCGTGATGTACGCGCCGCGGCTACCATGCGAAACGTGATCGACGCATAATAATGTCAAAGCATACTCGTACACGCTACCCATGGAGCATGGAGTACAGCCATTATTTGATTTCGTGGCCCGATGCGATGACACGATGTAATCTCTGCGGCCGCCACTTACGTCTGCTGCATTGGGTCCCAGTGGGTCCCAGTGATTGGGTATTGCGGTTGCCTGGTAGCCGCCGGCGCTATATGGACTTGTAAAAATCAAATCATAGCTTTACGACTCAAATGAAAACACGTAGTCGGCGGGGGCACGACATCAATTTCGCAGTTCGCACACATGAGCATGCCACATTCCGTGGCGGGCGCAAGGTGTCTCATCGATTAGAGGGGGGGAGGGGGGCACTGGCTGGCAGCTTCCCACGACAAAATGAGACCATCGCTCAAGCGTCACGTTGGAGCGCTGTGTACACAGCAATATGTGCAAAGAAGTGTGATGTAGTGGGTCGCCGCCACCTCCCCCAAGCCGTGCCTGTCGCAGCTGGGCCAGACAATAAGACCTTCCATGTCCACTCCATCATGTCGGGCTGGGGTACTTCATTAAACCAGCGCCCGGGTTCTGCCTATGCAAATACTGTCTTCTTAGCTCAGACTAACTCTGGAACGGGAACGGGGTTTTGATAAACGGCGTCATATCAGCGCGACAAGCCAATTTCAACGCGCACCTGAGTCGCCCGCCGATTACGATCGACGCGTCCTCGTCCTCCGTCCTCCGTCCTCGCAAGGCGTGACTTGGCTCAGCGGCCGCAGCGCTATTCAATTACAAGCTCGTTGACGTACGAAATCAATCAGTGCCTTGTGTGTACGAGTGCGCGAACGCGGCAACAACCGCCGCCGCCGCCGCGCGCCGTCACATCTTTGGGAAAACAATGGGACGTCATCATAAACACATTTCGTTCTCGCGAGTCATGCCAAAGCAATTTCACCTAACTCCAGCCAATGTGTGTGCGTACATCGCAGCATCATTAGGCCACACGCTCCCGGCCGCTCATATTGTGGTGACGAGTGGATATTAATCGAGAAAATATTATAATTGCCATAGATTTTCAATCCGGTTTCTTGCCAGAGTTATCTGATGGCATTCAAACAGCAAGTTGTCGCAAGGGGCAATTCAATGGACTGTGGACTTCAAATAACTCTATACATCAGTGTTCCGCGGAGACGAAGCGGCCAAAGACCAAAGTGTGAATGTTTGGCTTAAAGGTTTCTCTATTGTAAACACAGGAGCTAAAAAAGCTATAGTGTTTGTATGACAAGGCGGTTTATGAGTAAACTGTTTACTTAAACGACTCCAAAACGTTTTCTTTAACAAGATTTCACACTTTAACGCAACACCCAACGACCCAACTAACGTTTCGTACAAAATGTTAGAAAAACTCTATCTTTATGCAACGTGGAAGGAAACATTTGAATGAAATTGCAAAGGAACAGGTTAAGGTCTCAGGTTGGTGGTTGGATTCAATCTGTTTTCAATGTTTGGGTATCCAGCGTAAACGATCGGGGATCGGCTATTCCGGCATGTCGATGTCGCTAATGTTAGCCGGTGACACGTGGCCACCCATCAAATTACGCGTATTTTTAGTCTGCGTCGTGTATACAAAAGGCGATGCATCACCGCGTCGTTTATGTTTGTTCCAAAGCTGTCAACCGCAATGTTGTCTGCCAGTCTGCACGTCCATTCCCGTTCCATTCGAAATTTGCCAGCAATAACAAGCGAGTCGTCTCCGGCCTCCTTTGATTGCATCTATTTTTATGGGGATAGTGTATAAAGAGCAATTTGACAATTTGTTTTCAACGCAATCTTGTTGCTAGTCCGTAGTGTGCATGATTTATATGATCACGCTTCTCGGATAGTAGCGGCGGCGCCATGTAACATTAAAAATCATTCCTAATGCAATAAAATGTCTTGCGCATCGCGCTGTTACAGCAAGCGAGCCGCGCGCATCGAAGAAGTCATTAAAAAGGCATTTGACTAATGAAACAAATGATTGATACAGCATCATACCGCGCGGCTCTAGTTCTTTGACCCTCGCGTGCTGACTTTGTCAGTTTATGGAATCTCGACGTGGTATCCATTAATAAAACAGTGGGAATCTATAGCATTGTCTATAGGTGCTTATATCCGAAGATGGAGCTTGGATGTCCCATGGTGCTTATATTTATGAAGGACAATCATATTCAAAATGCGCTGCACCGCTGGGGCTGGATCAAAAGAGTTAACCATAGGTGATGATAATATCTGCCGCTGGATCTATTCGGAAGCTACCACGTACGGATCATCCCAAAGTGACAGATATTGATGCACCTACAGGAGGACCATTAACGGCGCAGCGCACAATGGATCCGCTGGTCACTGGTCACTGGTCACACAGTCGCAGGAGTCGATACCGTATTAAGGGGTAGCACGTAATGGTGTTTTTGTTTAGGGCCCCATAAAGTTGCCTCTCCGCACAATAGTCTCGTTCGCTGGCACGGTGATAATGGACGCCGGCCACTTCATCAGCGAACGCGGTCCCCCTTCCCTTCCCGCCCCGAAAACGAAGTGGGTACGCGCGCACGTAACGCAAAACTAATTTCTGTATCGCCATATAAACGCACCGCGCCCGCTGGATGTCACTCCTAATCAAGCATGTAACTAACTTGCAGAGTTACGATTCCGTGAGCCCCGTTGCCCCGTTACCCCTCTGGACTGTCCTTGGCATAATTCGCTTCGCGGGACCCGACAGCCGCACACCTCGTGTGAACTGGCAGCAGAGACATCCTCCTCCCCGAGACGTGCCCAATTCTTTCGGAGGTGGTTGGTCTGCACCGGCTCATCATCGGTCGTGTCATGTGCGCGTCGGTTTGTGAACGCAGCACATGCTAGTGGCACAAATGAGCGCGCGCGGCTGTAATTTACGCGAGAAAGGGACGCGCCCGTAATGAGATTTACGACGAGGGACCATGCCAATAAGAAATAGTCTGATGGGTTTTGCCATCCCTGGCCGTCCCGGAAACTAGGTAGTCCAGCCATCCGCGGACGGAAATTTATATACGGCACAACGGGTCCGCAATCCCAGGACATAAAAGTATGGACAATACAAATTGCTACTGCTGTTAATTACGCCCTCGACTCTAGTTACGCCTCCATTGGTCTCCCTTATGGCTTATGATCCCTCGCAGAGAAAAACGTCATCAATCTGAAACGGCCTTCCAAGGTAAGGAGGCCAGCGCAATATTTACATGAGCCGCTGTGGAAATACGGAATGATTGATGAGCGATATTAAATCACTTCAATTACAATAATTATAAAATTAAATCAATTACTCGCGGGCAGCGGCAATGTGCGAAGTTGTGATGCTTCTGCAGCCTAGTGAGAGTTGTGAAGGAATTATGATAATTACCAAGCGTTTAATGTCAAATTGGCTCATTCGGAATCACTTTGGCCGGCGAAGATTTGCATATATTAAAATCGCGAATAACTTTATCCGCGTGCTTGCTGCTTCAAGGGACTATCAGTGATCAGCATCGAAACGCATTGCGTTAATCGCCAACACTGATCCATGCCTCGGTTGCGGCTCTCCACCAGCCTGGGGTCCAACGCGCCTGCCGACGGACGCTTCGTTTGCATTGGCGTTGAGAGACACACGAGTCCAATTTACCGACGGTCGTTAAACGATGATGGCCTTATGATTAATAGCCCCATTACCGTAAGTCTTCCTCGCGCCGAGTGCAAATTGTTTTCTTTGTCTCGCCTGCTCGCAGGAGGAGCCTGCAGAAGAAGTCGATCTAGTCACCATAGTCCCATAACCCAACTTACCGCATCTAACCAAACCCAACTGAACCTAATCTTAAATTTTAAGCGTGAGTTCGTGAGCCTTGTCCAAAAATCAATATGCTCCTTGGACTTCGTCCAAGTACTAAATTTCAAAATTTCAGCCTCGTGTGAAGAAAAAAAACTTAAGTTTTGTTACTTAATTAACGCAAATTATACGTTTGAAGCGTATAGGTCTAGTATATGTTAGTGATTTTGGACCAGGTCTCTGGGGCGTTAAGACAATTCATACCATACCAGGTGTTGGAAGGAAAAATCATAAGCTCTAACAATAACACTCTGCATTCACGTCTAACAAGCTGAGTACTACTTCTTGTTCTTGCGGCTTGCACGGACGTGTTCGTTAATCGGGTGTACCTGGGCATCATGTTAATTAAAGCGACTGCGACCTGAACTGCGCCCGCACTCGGAATAGATAATTACATGTGAAATGTATGTGTATTATTAATGAGTCGTGCGTCCGAAATGGAATTACCGCATGCGCCATATTTCGATCATTAATTTAAGATTTACACTGGCTCACTCAGGCGAGATTTAACGACTCCGGTATACTCCGGCAAATTTAACCGTTAGTTGCAATTTGGTGACCTTACAACACTCCAACTCTCGTCATGATCCCATATCACATTTCATATTTCACATTTCACATTTTGAATCGTCAACCACCATGCTCAGCTATAATTGCTTAATTACACCTGAACTTTTTAATTGCCCATCAGCAATGTAGAATGTAGTGATATACCAAATGATAATTCATAATTTTTAATGCCACTTTTAATGCGGAATGAATCAATTAAGTTTCGGCTAGCTTGTGATTACAAAACTGAAATCCACTCAGCAAGACACATAAACACATCTACCCGACTTCGGAGACCATAGAGGAGGAGATAATCTAATTATATCCTGTTCCGCGGTGCGGTGCTCGACTCTTTTTTAACGGGCGCTGGTGTGCGCTTCCAAAGAAGCCCAGCGCTTTATTTATGCATCGCGTAAACTGTAAACAGTTACGCGTCAATACTCTGCGCTGGTCATGTCGGTATGAATTCCCCTGAGGGCCATATGGTCACACGATGCATGTCTAAAAATGTCACTGCCCAGAAGTCGTCACGTCGCGTCGTCACCATTACATCCTGGTGTCGCAGAGCTTCCAGAACTATCCCGATCCAGCTTGTCCTCAGATTTGTCACGCATTTCGGCGAACCGTTTCCTGACCCGTTTCCGTACAAGTCTGCAATAGCTATCCCTCCTTGGTAATACGAGCTGTTAAAATTAAGGACGTTTGCATTATTTCTGCGAGGGTTGCGTTTTTTCTGCCAAGCCAAATGAATGCGGCACATTATGGACGTCTGTTGCGATTTAATATCTTAATCCGTGCTCCAGGACCAGAGCCACGACCAGGGACCAGAGACCCTCGCGGAAAGAAAGCCGTGGTTAATTTTTAAATTAATTTCCGCAAATAAATTAATGCCGACGAGCGTTTAATGACAAAAAATTACGCAAGCCCTTGTAATTGTCGCACAGATGCACCCCGCGAGCCCTCACCCTCCGGGGAGGTTCGCTAAGGATGCAAATTGATAATCCGGAAGATCTATTGCCCCCGCTTAAAACACCGCCGCCGCCGGGGCGAAGAAGGTCTTTTGTAATTAGAATCAGTAAGAAGCAGCAAAGGAATGTCTACAATCTATGCGTCTACAGTTCCAGTTCCTTGAAGCTGCGAATTTAGTAGCAATTGCACTTAAACGCATAACCTTACAATTCTTCTGTTGTCTTTGGGGGGCATTTTTAATATTTGCTTTTTATCTGGTGCTGGACCATCTACAATGGAATGCGTTTCATCTGTTGATGTTTTTCATGTTTTGAGACAGTCGTTGGCGGTTTTGGAGCGCGGGGACATTTGTAAATACTTCGGGCGGTGGTTGTTTTGGCATGGGGTTGGGGTAGAACCTTCAGAAGTTCCTACGAGCAGTGTCCCCTCCGAGTAAGCTTAACTAAGCAAACGCCACAAAGTTCAAAGGAACATTTCGCATTTCACCATTGTTTGCTTTGTGACACTATACGTCATTGGGCAATCTTCTTCTTTCAACTAGGGCCAGATCACTCCACAATATCATTATTTGCGATAAAACTTCAATAAAAGACCTGAAAACAAAAAACATACTTGTACTATACTTGCTACTCCAAATGATAAGTTCAAATTTTGTCCCCAAAGCTTGATAATTCTGGTTCGTGGACAACATAATTTTTGATTTCCTGCTTTGACGATACATGTTACCCTAGGCCGTCTAGGCCCTTGGTTTAAATTTAGGGGACACTTCAAACTAGCCGAGGTCGCTGCAGCACACCCCGGATGACGAGGGGCAAACATTTAGACGGTTTAAGTGCACAGAGTACAAACATCTAATTCCCCTTTCCTCTATGTATCTGCGTGTTCTCCGCGCTGTGTCTTGCGGGGATTATGGCAGGGAATCGTAATTAAATATTAAATTGATTTGTAAATTGTGTATACTTGTGTAATTGGCATGTAAAGCAGCCGCGCACCGAACTTAGGGTGCGCGTGTGTTGATACTCGAGAGTCGCTCATCCGGTGATTGATTATGTTTAATCTTCAATGCTCATCCTCCACGACTGTGTGATGCGAGAGAAAATGCTAACGCATCACTACAGACGTGCAGACAACGACGGTAAGTTAATATTAAGATAAACACACTAACACAGAAGTACATGTAGTTTTAGTATCCGCAGTCCTATGCAGTTGGTAGTGGTAGCTTAATCCTTTTATTGTTGGCGTTGTTTTGCTCCCGAGTTGGAATGAGTTTGAATTTTGGACGCTGCGAGTGAACAAAAGGCAAAGTTTGTTTATGACTGTTATATGGCAGGCTATTCCAAGCTGCTTCCTCCGCCGAAGAGTTCGTTTTTCTTTTAATGCGCATGTTAAGAAGGTGGCGGCAACGGCGGCGGCGGAAACTTTTCCATAACTTTAACTTGCAAATGTTGCTCTCCACATTATGCCCCGGTGTGGATGGGGATGGCAGGAATGTTCAAGATTTAAGATGTAAGATTTCCGGAAAAGTCGAGTCGCCGGCTTAAAAATGTAAATTCTGGATTGAAACTTGGTGCGCAACCACGGCGGCGGCGGCGGGCCGCAAGTAATTAGTCATTTATGAATCCAGTAATTGCGCATAAAAAGATAAATAGGTGCTCGGAGGCATTTAATGGCTGCCAGGGTGCGCTGCTTTCGATTTCGGTCCCGCTGGAGCGGGGGGCGGTAATCTGTCCGCGGAACAGCTTGGATTGTTGAGGACTGCTTCCGCAAGGTACTAAATTAGTCAGCAGCGCCGGCCGCAGGTTTCCACTCCTCGTAAATCTAAATATAAAATTGGAATTAATATAATCTCGATTATTAAATTGAAAAGTTTTTCTTCTCCAGTCTCCAGGCACCTTGAGGAACCTCTACTGCTGAAAATAGAACAAATGTGAAAAGTCTTTCTTCTCCAGCCTCCAGGAACCTCTAGCAACGTCTATAGCAGAAAACCGAACTAGAGTGACAAATGTCTCTTTTCCAGTATCCAGGAACCTCAAGGAACTTGTATCACCGTCCACCGAACAAGAATAAAAAGTTTTTTTTTTTTCTGATGCCAGGAACCTCTAGAATCTTCTATCGCCGAAAACTGAGCAAGAGTGGAATTTTTTCTTTTCCAGTCCCCAGGAACCTCTATGAACTTCTACGGCCAAAAGTTAAACAAGAGAGAAAAGTATTTCGTCTCCAGTTACCAGTCTCGAGAAACCTTTGGAACCTCTACCGCCAAACACTAAACAAAAGTGAAAAGTTTTTCTTCTCCAGGAACCTCTAGGTTCCTAGGTCTTGGTCCCTATAGGTTCGCCGAAAACTGAACAAGAGTGAAAAGTGTTTCTACTCC